>VWZX01009005.1:2074110-2320729 GCA_013399015.1 Galbula dea
CCTGGGCAGAACAAAGGGGCAGCCCCACAGATCTTTCCTTCTCCAGGGAAAGCACAGATTTGGGTGCAAAATCCTGGCCAGGTAGCATAGCAGCAGAGAGCTGAGAAGGGCAGTAAGGCAGCAAGTTAATATGTGAGCTATCCCAGCTCTGAAAAGGTAAAACTCAGGGGGTGCATTCAAGTACTTATATATATATATATATGTATGTATATATATATATATATATATATATTTGCCCTCATCTTTTATGGAAGGATTTGTCAGTGATCTTTCAAGAACTGTAATGCAGAGGAATTCCAGTCAACTGATTGATACTCATGACACATAAGTCTCCTGTGTAGCTGCTTACAAGTCTATTTCAGGACATAAATTAAAGTTGTTAGCTTTAGACAGCAATATTTTTTTTAATGCACCTATCCTTCAGCCATCTCATCAGAT
Organism: Galbula dea; assembly: GCA_013399015.1. NCBI lineage: Eukaryota > Metazoa > Chordata > Aves > Piciformes > Galbulidae > Galbula > Galbula dea. Next base: position 2,074,549 of record VWZX01009005.1, read on the forward strand.
TATTCCAGAGGCAGCAGCCAGTCCCTCTCACAGTCCCATGTGGTTTCCAGAGGCAGACATTTAGCAAGGAAATGCTTTTTGAGTCTATTTTCCTGTAAGCTGCAGGCAGTCAATGAGTTGTGTGAGTTTTCAGTTCATATGAATAATTGGATAATTTTTTTCTACTTTTGGAGTTAGTTACTTCTCAAGTTAGTCTGCTCTGAACTTATGTATTGCTTTGTCTGGGAGGGAACATCATGGCTTGTGCATGCCCACATTAGTGCAAAGCCTCACTCATGATCTGGGTCTGGAGCTTTTGTTTCCTTCTCATGGACCTTTCCATTTTCATCCAGTAGCTCATTTAAATCAGGGACTGATAAAGCAAAATAACCTTAAGTACTTATTTTCCTGCCAAAAGATCCCCTAACATAGAGCAGCTAATAAAGAGCATGCAATGGATTTTATATGATGGATTTTGTGGTCACTTTTCATTAATTTTCAGCTACTTGAAGATGCAATCTTCAGCTACTTGAAGAGTAGATCATGACCATGGTTTTAGAACAATAGATCTGATTTTTTAAAGATGATGAAAAAGGGGGTGCATGTGCTTTTATGTTAATGAAGACTGCTGTCTTAATTTTCTGAAAGTCAGAATAACTATCCAAGACTGAGATTTCAGACAAATGAGGTTAAAAAAGACTTTCCAAATTACTTAAGATAATTTGAATTTAAATATTCAGTGAAAAAAACCCACAACATTTCTGCAAACAGCTTGTTAAGATGGAAGTTCTGGCTCCTGCCAGACTCCAACAGCTTTTTCTTTTTCCTTTTTAAAGTAAAGATAGGGCATGATTTGCTCATTCCAGTCATTTATGGCAGTGCCTGGAGAAGGTGAGATGCAGTCACTCCAGTGAAATCCTGTGTTGTGTCAAATCTACTGCCTGCTGCTGCTCATCAACCTTAGCATTCATTTCACATTCTATGCATTTTGTGATCAGAAAAAGACAAATATTTTCTCTTCTGTTGCCCCAGTTTATAGTGCCAGTGCATCACTGTATCACTCAGAGTATGTCACAGACTCCTCTCCAGCAAAGGTAATTGAGATCACCCACATAATAATTTTCATGAGGTAAAATCTGTGCCTATAGTGCTAAGTCAAGCAAGCTAACTATTTGTCAGCAACATTATGTAAACATTATTTAACATATTACAAGAATCTTGCCAACAAGGTAGTCAAAATATAAAATGAGTGTTTTTAACTGAGAGACCTGCAGTCTTTGTAAAAGGAACACAGGTAGTGGTGGCAAACCCTTCTCCCTGTTATGTTGAATTGGTGTGTTTCAGGCTTTGACTGCATGGATTACTCACAGAAATGCAAGAAGTAATTTTTAGTGTCTATCTTGTAAGTCCTGACTGTCACCATCAGTCTCAATTAGTTTAGGGCACTGGAAACAGGTTACTTACATAGGCATCTCTTTTGATAGTTGGATCACACCAAGGCAAAACATTGAAAGGTCTAAATAGAATCAGTTACTGTAGAAATAGCTCTTGACAATGACCTACCTAGAAAAGTGTATTTAAGTTGAAATTCTCAAGGAAAAGACTACTTTGTCCCATTAATACTATTTCTCCATTTTTCTCTTACATTTGGGAAGCCTGTGTCTTTAAAATTTGACAAAACATAGCAAAACTCCCAGTGATCAATCACAGTCCTGCATGTTACCTGTCAAAAGCTTTCTTGCACTCCTAAGTAGTTACATGTAGATTTAAACTGGATACATAACAACCCACACCATCAGGCTACCAAGTCATCTTCTGAATATCTTCCCTCCATGCAAAGCCACCTTAATTTTGGGAAGAGCTACTGAGATCTTCACCCAGAACAATCTGTGGCCCAGAAAATCTGATGGCTGCTGCTTGGCACAAGAAATTATCATGATTTTCCAGATTAAGAATAAACAACAAAGCTTGCTGGGAAAGTGAACTGCTTGAGCTTAGGACTGTTGCAGCCCCAAGGCCAGATTCTTCACTTCCATCAGGCTTTTTTGAAAATGTTTTCCTTTTTTTTCTTCCTCTGATGTCCTGATCAAGATTCCAATAAAGAAAACAGATAAATTAGTTCAACCTCCTTTCTGATTTGTGCTCTTTGCCCTAGTCACTAGGTACAGGCATCCTTGTCCTGGGAAAACAAATCAAAACAACATTTTTCACTGATTAACTTGTTGGAGTTTTTTATAGTGAAATAGAGGGAGGAAAGAAGCTTGCAATTGTATTAGTTTCTCTTGACCTTCTTAGTAAGTTATGTTTGCACATTCTTGACTTGCATCTTTCCTACATCTGCAAAAGCTTCCTCCAACACATTCCTGCACAGAATCACAGAATAGTTTGGGTTGGAAGGGACCTTTAACAGTCATCTAGTCCTCATCACTTCCCCAGCCAGGCCCATTTGTTACTCTGTGCTGTATTTGATGGTACCTGCCTTCAAGTTTACAATTTACACTTAAGTTTTAGATTCACAGAAGGTTTAGAACAAGTCTCTTTAATTAAAGCTTTTCTCCTGCCTTCTTTGTAGATAATTAGTGATGACAATATTTCAGGAACATTAATAGAAATCAGATAATGCTGGCTATGATGATTCTAAGTGCCTCTTAAAACAGCTACATTTTAAGCTAAAAACACAAACCAAATCTTTATTTATTACATTAAGCAGCCTTGAACTGTTCCCAAGATGAAATACACTTTTCATTTTGGATGTATAGTTTTTTCCAAAGCATTAGTGCTTTTGGCTGGTTAACCACAATCTATCAAAGCAAGTCATCAGATAAATGGTTTGCCCTGCCTTCCTTGCCTTTTTGCTGTCTCAAATCATCTTCCCACTCACATGAAAGGATGAACACCACAACATATCCTTCTTCACCTTTAACCTGAAAGAATCTGGGGTTTGGTGTTCATGACCAAAGGGAGGGAGGAAGAAGAAAGTTATTGGGTCAGGCAAGAGGAGCACTACTCTCCACTGGGAATGTGGGCTGACTCTGCAACCTTTACATGGAAAGGCAATGCAGGCTACAGTGCTGTTAACTACCCTAAACCTATTTTTTTTAAGAGAAGGCAAATCTGTAGGGAGTATGGAGGGAAAGAATACTTGATGGTATTTTTTTCTTTACTATCATGATACTCATTTCTCTGACCCTGCAAACTCATTTGAGCCAATTGAACTGGTGTAATAAGCTCTTCTATACTTAAGGTATTAACAATTTCAAAATAAATATTGCAACTCTTGTTCTAATTCAGCAGTCAGTAAATCATCCTTCTTCTGAAAAGAAGGCATCTAGTGTTTGGCAATTCATACTTCATACTTTATACTTCAATAGCACAGCCTTGCCACCTGGGACCTTCACAGAATCACAGAATGTTAGGAGTTGGAAGGGACCTTGAAAGATCATCTAGCCCAACCCCCCTGCCACAGCAGGATTCCCTAGACCAGGTCACACCTTGCAGAACTCTTTCTAGTCTCCATTAATAATAATGCTCATTTAGAATCCATTCTGTCTTAAATTCTTCTGTTACTTGTTCAAAATAATAAAAAACACATAACTCAAAAATAAGTTTAAATCTTTGCTTGCATCCTCATGTACAACCACTAGCTACCCAACCTGATTAACTTGCATAGAGAAAATAAGAATTACTCATTTTATTTGCTCCTCTTCTTTTCAGTATTCTCCTTAGAAAAATAATAATTTCCCTGTGGCCTCCAAAAAACTTGAGACAATGGTTTAATTTTATGATAACTGCAGAAATTCAACTCTTCATATCTTCATCTGAGCCAAGGTGTAAGTAATGATTTTACTCCTGCTACACTTCTTTTATATTGAGTGTGGTTTGGAAAGTGGAAAATATAGAATCATTGAGTTCACTGCTCTGTCTGTTGAGACAGCAGCTCCCAGGGCAGGAGTATGCACTGAAGCTCAGTGACGGTTGACAGCAGTATTTCCATGAATCCCTGACCCAGGGCCTTTAAATGTCCTTTCTGGAGGGTTCTGGATGTTGCTTTACTTAACTGAAAAAATGTTTTTGGATCAGCTTGGCATCACCACTGAAGGCCAATGACCTGCTTTGGTGCTTTGGGGATTTGGTGTCTGGAAGTTGGGCACTAGAGCATTGCTAGAGCATCCAATAAATGGAGAAATTTAAAACAAAAACCCAAAACAAAACAAACAAAACCCCCACACATTAGAACTGTCTCCTATAAAACAGAATTTCATAGAACATTTTTCCTGTTGTATACAGAAATATACAGTACATTCCTAAAATAAACATCATTTTCATTATGTTTCCTGCTGACTTACTGGACACCACTGACTCCTTTCTGCTGGTGGCAGTGCCCAATTTGCTACTTCTGCATTTTGTGCCAATTTTCCTTCTCTAATACAAGCACAGCAAATCCCTAGCAGTTGCCTTTACAAACAATTTCAAATGCTTATTCTTTTGGGTGAAAGGAGGTGAAACTCCTGTATTCATTTCACCACAGCTTAGCAGGCTGGCATATTCAAACCAAACCAAACCAAAAGAACCACACAAAAAACCCCCAACAAAACACAAAAAATACCCCAACCACAAAATAAAAATAAATAAATAAATAAAGCAGGCACAGAAATTTATGCACCAAAATTACATTCCTGAAATAAATAAGTACAATATGCTCAACTTTGTAAAAATAAATAAAATTAAAAGAGGTAACCATATGGGACTCTGTCAAGCTCTATGCCTGTGGGTGTAGACTAATCATCACAAAACATCTCATTGTATCTGAATGTTTTTATTTTTAAAACATATAAAGACAAAACAACAACAGTAATAATAAAAGGAATATTTCAGTATATTTCAGTATATTAATGTTTCCTATGCAGCACACATATATGAACCCACAGTAACACAGGTGAGAGTGTCAATATCCTCCTTCTGTCCACCCACCCACACAAGGGCAATTATAGCCCAAATGAGGAGTTTAGAAGATTTTTCTCCCAGATTTTGTGATTTTTTTTTTTGCAGAATGCCATCTAGTCTGAATAACAAGGGCCAGAAAAGATTCCTGATAACTTTTATATAGAGACCATAGCTTCTGTTTAAGACAGTCTGTTTCAGACAGACTACCTTTTGGATAGAAAGCTTTAGAGAATCCTGTATTTTTCTAGGTAAATTGGTACAGTGTTTTTTACTCTTGCTACTAAATTGCATATAATTTCTATTCTGAATTTGTCTAAATTCAATTTCCAGGGATTGGATTTCATTACCCTTATTTTACTAAATTAAAGAAGTCATTATAGGAAGTCTTCTCTCCACAGAGGTACTTCTGAAGGCCATGATCACATCATGTTAGACTAATTAACTACCCTGAGTCTCTTAATACTCTCTAGACCTCAAATCAAGTTTATAGCTCTTTCTTGAACTTTTTTAAACTTCCAGCATCCTTTTCCAAAGCATGGGTGGAATACAACAAGCCCTTGACCTTCATGAGCCTCATTTTGTTGACACAGGACTGTCATGTCCCTATCCCATCCTGGCAATTCTCAGCTCAAACATCCAAGGACTGTGTTCACCTTTGTGGCTTCAACACTGAAATGGGAATTTATATGCAAATTATTTGGCTCCTAGATGTCTGACTTTCTATTTAGATATGCCAAAAGGCATTTCTTTCTGATAAACATGTGTAATTGATTTGTCCTTGACAACATATAGGATTTTACCAGGCCTTGTATAATAAACTATTTTTTCTGGTAAGGGCATTTTATGTTTTCTCCAGATCATGCCTAGAGTTGCTGAAAAACACTAATCTAAGGAGCTCAAGAAATATATATGCATAAAAGGATTATACTATTTGAACATAATGAAGCAATTTTTAAGTCATACAGTGAAGTCTGTGAACAATTTGTGAAATAGAGCGACATACGAGACCAAACCCTTTGAAGATGTTTGAAGTTGATAAGATAGGCTGTTATTAAACAAACTTCTGGTTTTAATTAAAAATAGAATCTAATTTGTTTAGCAAGAATAAGTAGCCTACTCAAAGCCATGTGAATTTACATGAGCTGCACTTCCACCATCTGAGTTACTTCAAGGAACACTCCCATGTAGCACTTACACAGCTCAGCTTGCACACCATGCCACATAGTCAAGGTTGAGTCTTGACTAGTTTTCTTTCTTGCCAAATTTCTATCATTTTCCTGCAAATCTTTCTTCATCAATGAGCCTGTAATGTTTAAACACTTTCAATTCACTTCCTTTGCCTGGCTTTTCTTATATTTATTTCACTGCTGCGTTTTCACCTCCTGTACCTTTAAATGAGATATCCTGCAAACTTTATCAGGAAATCCAATCCCTGCACAAACAGCAAATGTGAAGCTTTCCATTTTGCACTGATTTTGACTCACTTTTCCAGTCCTAAATACATTAAATGGTCACTCCAAAATGATGACTTTGGTGGATGAAAAGTCATTGTTTTAAAGTTGATTTAGTCTGATGTTGTCCCTGTAAATTTGTTTGATTTCTGCTCAGAAGACCTAGGGCCTAAAAGCAGTCAGTTAAATATCAGACACCCAGTGGGAGAGGGCTTTGGTTCTCCTTTTGGAAGAGCAATGTACTAAAAGTTCCAGCAAGCAGATGTGGGTCTGGGCTGTATCCCCTTAGTTCTTCCTCCAGGGTCTTGGCATAGGCTGACTTAGGTTGGAGATCAAGGAGTCAGAAAGAGCCCAGTCTAGTTTCAGTATTCATCTAAAGGTTGTTGAACAGGATATTTGGAAAGAAGATTATTTTTTCCTTGTAAATAGAATATTAATTTTATCTGCAAATCTCAGGAGAAAATGACAGTGGAATCCACAATGCCACAGTCATTTCTTGAAATACAGGTGCTTTAAGAGCATTTAAGAGAGTACTTTGACTTCTAATTTGAAGATTCAGCATAGTTACTTCAACTATAAAGACAATGCATTTGAAAAATACAAGTGACAGATTTTCTACAGATTGATGAATATCATCAGGAAGAACAAATTAGGTGAAGAAGACTTCCAGAGAGTGTAAATTCACTTAATCTGAAGAAAGGGTAACTTACATCTAAATAAAACTCTGCTAAGGATGAACATCTGCAAACCCACAGCTTTTTTGATATTCTAGGAAAGTTTTTCCTTCTATTTAGATTTCTTTGAGGTTTTATTTTTCTTTCAGAGAGTAGCAAATTGACAAAACAAATTACAAAATGAGTTTTTAAGACTGTCAAGATGACAGGTTTCCTCCTTCACTGTAGTGACCTGATTGATTACCGGCCAAGAAATAAGCACTCTCAATCACACTTAACAAGTTTCTGTTGAGAGGGAAGGTTCAGTTGCTTCATCCAATGCAAGTTAAATTGGGTCCTGGTCTCAGCTAGTTAAGACTGCACACACTGAGGAAACAGCTGAATCCTCTGTCAGAGTAAACAAATTAGTTTTTTATATTCACAATGCATAAGGGGAAGGACAATATGCTGAGATATTACTCTGTATACACAAAAGTCTGAATTTCAGGAGTGTTCTTTCTAACAGGGAAATGCTATTGCTTCTTGATTCTTGACAGATCAGGGGGCAGGCTGAAAGATACCTCATATAACAAGTTTTTTTCCTTCTTTTTAACAGCTAGAAATTTGTTCTTATTTAGACTAGAAAAAGTCTTGAGATCATTTGAAAGTTTCCCAGGCTAGAGATGCAGTCTCCTGTCATAAGCCTTTTTAGAAACATAAGTCATCAATTACTTCTACCTTAATGAAAGCAATGTAGTTAAATCCATAGTAATCATTTTATGAGACAGAGCTACATCTCTCTAGCATACTTGCACAATAAACAGCTGAAGCAAGTTTTCAGTAATGTCATATCTGCAAAACATACCAAAGGCACAGTAGATAGGCTGGTATGCTTATTTCTCACATATTTATCTGACTAACCAGCTCTATTGATTCTATTAAAAATGTCTGAAACAGAGAAAAAAAAACACTTGAGTTTTAGAAAATAGTTATTCTTATAGTTGTTTCTCTATGTAATACTGAACAATAATATATCAATATAAGTATGAACTTAGTCCTGCAACAGTTACAAGGAAAGCACTCCTTATTTACTCAGCTGTGAAAATAAATTTAGATATCCCCTTGATAATTGTTGCAAATACATGGTTATATGAATGACATCTATTGAGGATAAGCTGTAAAAATGAAGTTTATTTGGGAATTTTTCCAGCAAAATATATAATTGCAGATTTCAGAAAACATTTCCTCTGAACAACATGCATTACTTTATGATGTCACTATCAGTCTTCTGCCTAATTTGCTTTTTAATAAACCCTTTAGAAAACTGATAGGTCTGTTCAAAGCTGGCATAATTTCTGTTTAGCATTTAGGAAAGTTAGGATGTCATCACCAAACAAAGCATATATTTGCATATGTGGCAAATACTATACCTCAGTTTATTACTGAAAGATGTAGGCTGGTTCTCTAATGCAATTACTAATGATATTAGTAATAACTACAAGTTGTTTGTATCATAAAAAAATGGTAAAGGTCTTCAGTTTTATATTTATAAAAAACTCATTTGTTTTTATTAGGAAGAAATTCTTTATTGTTGGTGAGACATTGGAACAGCTTTCCCAGAGAAGTTGTGAATGTCCCATCCCATGAAGTGTTCAAAACCAAGTTGGATGAGGCCTTGAGCAACCTGGTCTAGTGGAAGGTGTTCCTGCCCATGGCAGGGGGGTTGGAACTAAACAATCTTTAAAGTCCCTTCCAACCCAAACCATTCTATGATCTTATGTTTCTATAGCAGTAGTAACAGTAATACTATTAATTGATTTATGAATTAGTAATTATTCCTACTAACACTGTAGACAGTAGCTACTGTAGCATTTTTTCAATTTCATAAGACAAGGCAATGAAAAATATACATGTATCACAGCCAGTTTATTATTTCTGTAAAATTCAAGTTTTGTCAAGTCAAACTGAATTTCAGTATAAGAAGTTTGGAGAGTTGCAAAATTCTTAAACAGACATATTGCTAAATATGAACTATGCAAGAAGCAGTGTTCTCAGGTATAACCATCTATTTAACTGGCAGGAATGCTGGCTAAAAATAAACAGTCTTTGTTTAATACTTCCATCCCACTGGCCTTCAGCTGGTGCAGCTCCAGAGGAAATTCTGCACAGGGACAGCCATAGATCTGTACTCTTCTACCAAAATGTAGGCAGGCACTTAATCCAATGTAGCAGCAGTCTTCTCGTTCTGTCATTGTCTGTGAGTTCCATGGAACAGTGAACTTCCTCTTTTGTTTATTGGTATGAAAATTACCCCTTAGAAATGTTTGTGTTATGTACATCTAACTTTAGCTTTGTAGAAGTAAAAGTTCTTTTTCCATTAAATGCAAAGCCTGCACCTTTCTTCTCCCATGTGTACTATAGCTTTCATTAGCACAACTTCCTATACTGTACGGCATTCACACAGTCTATGGTTTGACTAGATTTCTTTCCTGTATCTTATCATGCATTAGGAGATAACCTAGACCACTTGTATATGCAAATACAGACTACTTTATTATTTGTGTTCTCTTTAATTGTATGAAATTCTTTTAAGACTTATATGCAGATGGATAGTTAACGAATTCAGCTCTGGTATCTTGAACAAACACGTTTTCAAAGCATTTGGGTTGGTGACGAATATAACCAAACAAATGTTAAGTGTGCAGTGGTGACTGAGAGACTGTTTCATGTACATTCATTTTTTTTTTAAATTACATTGAAATTAAAATGCTATTTGTAGATCAGATTTCATGGCAGACTAGATTGTTTAGGCACTGTGTAGAACAAGACTGAACAGAGTAAAGAAGCAAGGTACAGGACTATCCAACTTCTTGCGATGTAGTGGGAGCTTTTAAGTGTTTTCTTGGTTGTACAACATTTAAAGGAGCTGGCTTCCTAATTTAGCACTGGCTTGCTCAAGAATTTTTAGAGGTTTTATTGGACTAAAAAGAATCTGCATTTCAGAGAACTCTCTAAGACTGGGATAATTTCCCTATAGATCCTATTAAGTCCAGTGATGGTAAAATACAGCTGTAGTATTGGTAAACTATAACTTATATAGGGACCACATTTAACTTATACATATATACATGCATACTTGTGTGCTTGTGAGCCTGTGTCTGTGTGTGCAGCTGTAAAGAGAAAAACTGCATATAACTATACTGTGCTCTCCAGCATAATTTGTGTAACAAACATTATCTGTTCAACTGTGTCTGCCTGTACAACAGACACTCTGTCTGAGAAAAGACACTCTCTGAGCAAGAATTAAGTTACATGAAAAGCAATTTATTGATCCTGTCCCTGATAGATTTCCTTTTCACTCAATTTTTACCTATTATTAGCAAACCATAGAGCTTTAAAGGGAAAATTCAGTAACCCGTCTTCTGCTCTTCCTATTAGGTACTGTGTATCTGGGAGACCTAGAGCTTTAAAAGCATTTGAACTTGTTAGAAAGAAGCCTACTCTGGAAAACAAAACTGCAACAAACCAGCAAAAAACATAAAAAGCCCCTCAAAACAAAACAGAACAAACAAACAAACAAATAAAAAATAATCAATAAACCAGAGACAAAGCTATAGCTTACTTCTTTGGGGAGATCAGGAGACCTAGACTACTTAAATCCTTATTTTTCTAAGCCAAATGAGAGAAATGAATTCAAGTTTCATCCCAATTCTTCATCATCAGGCTGTAAGACAGTTATTTCCCCTATTTCACTAAAAAAACCAGTCTGCTTCAGTCTCTGAACAAAACACAAAAGAAGCTGAAATCTCAGAAATATTTCCAGCTGTGGTTCTTTGAGATGTGTAACTACTATTGACATTTTTCTGTGGAAGAAGTATTCTTCAAAAGAACAACGTATTCTTCAAACAAACAATATCCTGATTTATTGTGACAACATGTTTATGAAGTTTTAGTTACACCAGGAAGACTCCTGCCTTTCTGTTTGCTTTTAAAATGAAGCCAATACACTTCTGAAAGCTTTTGTGTCATCCTGGTGAGGTGTACTAGCTGGGGCTTGGAAAGAGTCTCACTTTTTCTGGATACAGCTTCCTTTTTCCTCTTATCTCCTATTCCAAATGTAATGTTTTTCAGCATTCATAGTTTTTTTCCTGTTCTTTCTTGATTGTTATTCTAACATGGGCAAGTCAGATGAGTAGTTAGAACTCCTAATCTTTGCTTTATATGTGTGACAGGTTAGACTTGGGCCCTGGTTTTCCAACTGGATTTGCTAGTGTGTGATAACAGTGCATGCCTCCCTGAAAGGAGGCTGTGGTGTGATGCTATCAGTGTTGAGCCATTTACTCTGCCTTCTGTATTACTTCTGAGTAACCATTTGGCCTCCCTCTATATACCTTTCTTTGTTCCCATGACAGTAAACTAAACAATAACAACTTTCTTTTTTGCTCTTCTTTATTGCTTTATTGTATTATTGCTGCCTTAGTAATATCAGGTGAGTTATATTGGCAGCTGTTTTTCCACAAACACCAAAATACTAATTGCTTGCTGCCACAGGACAGTGCAGTGTTCAAATTCCACATCAAATATAAAGACCTCTGGTAAGACCACTATGATTTATTAATAAAAAAAGAGATTACATACTAGGAAAAAGTTCCTTACCATGAGGGTAGTGGGACACTGGAACAGGTTGCCCAGGGAGGTGGTTTAGGCCCCGTCCCTGGAGGCATTCAAGGTGAGGCTAGACAAGGTTCTGAGCAACTTGATATAGTTGGGGTTATCCCTGCTTATTACAGGGGGGTTGGACTAGATGACCTCTGAGGTCCCTTCCAACCCAGTTGATTCTATGATTCTATGATACGTGGCTCCAATTGTACATTAAGTATTGTATAACCATACAGAGAGAAAGCAAGGGTTTTTGACCTCAAATACTCAGATGAACTCCATGTTTACAATGAATTACATTCTTCCACAGCAGCAGTAGTACAAGGAAGTTTATTTTGTCACACTCAGATTTCATAAAATAACATCTTTAGAGTATAACTTCCCTGTCCTCAGTGAAACAAGCAAGCTTTTGTGTGTTCCTGTACTAGCACAGAACACAGATCCTGAAGAGCATCTTAAATATACTGAGAGGAACAAATGATTGTATGATTTTAATATGGTTTAATACAGGATCTAGCAAAAGAAATAAGGCAGCATTTCCCAGAATTTATTCAGTGAAGTTAGAGTTGCCAGAGGAGACACTTACTAAGATTATACTATAGACTTTGGTGAAGAGTGAAGATAGATTATAATACAGTAGGAATTTTATCCCCAGTTCTGCCTTTAACTTGCAACATGACCTTGAGTTAGTCTTGACTTTTCTTTCAGGTTTGGCATAAGGATGGGCAAGTTTTCTTGTAGAAAATTCCTATTAAAAGGATTACTTCCATTGATTTTATTTTCCCCATTGGAAACAAACACTGAACCAATGAGCAATTCAATTAAAAATTACACTGAAAACTTAGAAGTTAAAAATTCCAAACAGAATTCTTCATTTGGATTTCCCAACAAGGATTTTCACACACAGAATCACAGAATCACATTTTCAAGGAACATTCTAGAGGAATGGAAGCACTTTCAGCAAAAATGTTAAGAAACATATTTTCCCATCAAAATGAAGTGTTAGTAGAAAAACACAGAGCAAATTTGGCCAACAAACTTCATTACATGCTTACTCATCCATACATCATGAAACAAGCATTTTCAGTGCCCAGATGGATGCGGTTTCCAGGTGACCAGGTGGGCTTGAATTTTACAGACCCAGTAGTTTCAGGGTATATTACATGCTTCTTGCTGAGAGTCCCATTCATCTCTCTGCAGTCTCTTCTCAGCAGCATGGCATACCACCCTCAGACACGTCCATGCCATATCATCTAAACATGTATAGTGTCAAAACAATTTCTCTTAGCAACAAGCCAGCAACAGATTACTTCAGTAACATTAATTTATCTTAATCCTTAACCTTTGTTTTTACTTAGTCCAAATGATTGTTCCTTGCTTTCTCACACAGCTCCTACTCCCTCATGTATAAACTGGCAAGGTACTGACAGAGCATGTCAGCTCAGCTGACAACAAGAGGAAGTTATCATTGGCTTTGTTCCGCCTGTGGCACATATAATGATATATATGTAACAGGGCTATCCCTAGGGGTAATTGGCACAGTTTGGAACAAAATGCATCCAAGAAATAAACAGTAGACCTCCAGAGCCTGAGATAGAGTCATTTGCCATAAAGAACATAGACTGGCTAATATATTGTAGTTGTAGGATAAGAGGGAAACACTGAAGGCTGGTGAACAGACTTATCTTTGTCCAACACATAGTTCATAGGAGCTCCAAAGAGTCTCTCTGAAATGTCTTACTTACTGTCTCATTTCCTGATGAAATTTCCTTTACTAAATTCTCAGTTTTGTCACATATTTGTTTCCCCTTCAAGCTAACTTCTTGGTTCTTTTACTTTCCAGCTTCCTGGAAATTAACATAGCAATGAATTAGTTTCATTTTGTTAATGCAGGACTGGGTTTTGGTGCTAGTTCTTCACACTTCCCTCTGGAGGTCATCTGTAGTTTTCAGACAGCTGTTTAGGCTTTGAATGAGCCAAAATTGCAGCTGTTTTAATATTTTCCTGGCTTCGTTGATACAGGAAAGGCTAGTTCTTGAGAAACAGAAGCCAGATAGGGAGTGTTCCCAGCTTTCATTCTGCTTTTACACCCTTGGTACATAAATAAAACATGGACAGTAATTTATAAGACCTCTGAAGTCATTCTGCCTGTTGTTTTATTGTGCTTTTTATTGCTTCTGCTGAATCCAGCCTAAATAAACTTTTTTTTCAATGGCCACAGCTAGGCAGTTACACCTTTCCCAGGCAGAGAAAATCCTAGGTGCCAGCCAGCTTGACTCCTGCCTGTCTTGTGTAGTCATGTACAGAGAAGTGGATGTTAATTGTTGCTTTTTTGATTTAATAGTTTGCACTTACTTTGGGAAGATATAAACAAAAGAAAACACAAAGCAGTGAATAAATATTTAAACTACTGGAGAAAAAGATTAATTTTTAGCAGCTCTATGTAACCTAAGCAAATTAAGTAATATAGAGCAATTATAAGAAACAGCAGTTATTTGCAGATAGCTTCTTAAATATTTTTTGTTTGCCATCAAATGTTACTTTCATTACTGGATAATAATTTTTAGAAGAAATTATTGAAAATGCACAAGCTTAATCAGGCATCTGTGACACCAGCAATTATCTTTGCTAACTGAAGTAACATGTCTCTTCCCCAAGCTGCTACTTTAAGATCCCTGCATGACAAATAGATCAAGAGCTCCATATTCTGTGATATACAAACAAAATGAATCATGCATTCTTTAAAATACAGTTTATTGTGAAGATTACCAGCCTTTCAGTTAAGCTTTATCTGAACAATCACACCTGTTTCAGAATGTTACTTGGCCATTTCTATACACAGTAGATTAAGGCTTGAGATAATTTAGCTGAAATTTTGTATTATTGTTATTGTAGTTATGATGAGACATAGTATTTAAGTCATTATTCATAACAGAAAATAGAAATATTCATAATAGATAATAGAAAAAATAGACTTTTTAGGCAAAGGCATTATTTAAAAGGGAAAAGACTTTCACATACATGCAATTGGATACTCAGGTTATGTGAACATACAGGAATTTTTCAGCATGAGGGGTCTAGCCCTGAAATGGATGATACTGAGTTTTCAAAAGTAGCCTTTAATAATGCTTGTTAACTTGTTGATTATTTTTGGAACTAGATGATCTTTAAGGTCCCTTTCAACTCTAACAATTCTATGTTAGCAAAACTGAATACCTTGTTTCAACACTGGATGCCTTTCTTCTGAGTTGTAAATTGATGTCCATTGATTTGTCTGGAGGTTTTCTTAGTATCTATTCACAGGCAGTCATGTAATAGCTGTCCACAAATCTTAAATGCTGCCATGACATCTCTGAACTTGCTTGACTGCTTACTAACCAACCAATGTGCTCCAGTATCACCCACCTGGTCCATGCTCAGCATCAACAGGACTGAGAGACATGTGAATTCCCAGCGACAACAGATCTTGTATCTGTAACAATTCCTTGGTACAGGGACATTTTGTTGCTACTGACATAATATTTTTGTTCTCTTCTATAAACATTCCAAATCTAGCAGTCACTGTCTACTAATATGTAAATTTGGAGCTGTTACTTTCCTACTCCTTAACTGACCATGACCTCTATGAACATATGCATGCTTGTCAGTATAAATATGTACATTTTAGGCCTTGGCTTCACAGAACAATGAAACCAAATATTTACAAAATATACACAATAGAATCCTCTGTCTGTTAGTGAGATTCATGTTTAGCACTACTGTGTAATAAAGTTGTGTCTGTGCTGGCAGAGCCATTTGCTTGCATTTTAAAAATGCTCAGGATTCAAAGACAAAAAAAAAAGGGGGAAATCAGCACTCTTCTCTCATGGTTGTATTACCTTCCTAATAAACTGTTTCTAGAAAAAGTTATGCACCCAGCTTTGAGAAGAGGTCAGCATGAGCAGACAGGAAATGCATGGGAAGGTGAAAGTTAAGATAGAATCATAGAATTGTCAGAGTTGGAAGGGACCTTAAAGATCATCTAGTTCCAACCCCCCTGCCTGGCAGGGACACCATCCACTAGATCAGGTTACCCAGGGCCCCATCAAGCCTTGTCTTAAAAGCTTCCAGGGACGAGGCTTCCACAACCTCTCTGGGCAACCTGTTCCACTGTCTAACAACCATCACAGTGAAGAACTTCCTCCTAATATCTAACCTAAATCTCCCCTCCTCTAGCTTACACCCATTTCCCCTGGTTCTATCACTGTCTGACCTCCTAAAAAGTCCCTCCCCAGCTTTCTTGTAGGCCCCCTTCAGATACTGGAAGGCCACAAGAAGGTCTCCTCGGAGCCTTCTCTTCTGCAAACTGACCAACCTCATATATATATAAGATCATAATATGCAGAGTAAATCATAATATGCAGAGTAAATCACAAAAAAAGAATTGAGAGAAATTCAAGCTTCAATTGTTTTTGGGGGTTTTTTTAATATATAAACCATGCTGCACCCTCTACCTGAATCTTAGTCTTCATTAGTGCAAAGTGTTTTTCAAATTTGAGAGTTTCTCAGTCAACTATCCTAACTGATTAAAGTATCTGCTGGAATCTATACTATTTTATGTGCATGACTTTTCCATATTGATATGAATTTAAACATAGAAGAAGTATGAAAGCTCCCATACTGATTCTGAAGCAGATAATTAGCTTCATATAGAAAGGTGTTTATTAAAAAAAAAACACAACAAAACAAACAGAAAAAAACCTAACCAAACAAAAAAACCCACCCTGAACTAAACTCATTTCTGAACCTTTTGACTGCATAATTCCCATAAAATTAATTAGAGTGCAAATTTAGAAGAGTGGAACTTCAGCACTTCTAGGTTGTTCATGTTGCCTTTTTTGGTCAGAGCCCTCCAAATAGGTCACAAATATTAATTTTTTACAAACCAGGCTCCCATGAAATAAAGTGGTCTCCCTGCCCCTACCTCTTTCCATCTGACCTTCCAAGAGACTGCTGTTTCTCCTGGCAGTCACAGTCTAGGAGCAAGCATTTTGCAGGGGCCTTTGGAAACAACTTCATCCATACTGATCAACCATTCCCCATGGAACATTTCTACTTGAATGTAAGAATCTTAGGAAAATAGTCAAATCCTTTCCCTGCACTGCTGAATTGAAGAGATTTTGCTGCAGAGATGGCACCCAGCTACTCCTCAAGGGACTTCTACGAGAATTTGTTAAGACTTCTGATGATGAAAGTTAAGCATTACTGTCTTTATCTTTTTCAGATCTCAACAGGACTGTAGTTATTGCTGTGTGATTCTGTGATGATGTGCTCTATTGAAGTGATGTGGCACAAAACCACACATTTTCCTGTAGTGAGTGAATTGGAAAATCATGTGTTTTTAATCAGGTGTAAAAGGACACTACAGCAGCTGATAGTACAAAGCATATGAAAAGATTTGTCTAGCTTTGGCTTTGTACTTGGAGAATCAAACAGTTAATTGCCTGCTCTTCTACAGTGAATGATGAATGTGAATTATGTGGATTGGAGAAGGCGTGGGGTTTTAAACACAGGCTCTTCCCATTTCACTTCAGTGCTGCTGGGTGGCTGCTAATTTACTCCTGCTCTATTGCCTGTTTCTGGATCATTACTGAAACTGTGTTAGTCATAGACTCCCTGAGATGTTTTGCAACATTTCTTGAATAACAGACAGCTGGTGTACAGCAAGAGCACATCACACAGGCTCCAGTCCTCCTTATACTCACTCTTATGCTCCTAGGCAAGAGAGGGCAAAGCACAGAAACCTGCAGAAAAGATTTTAGGGGAAAGAAGGAGACATTCTTAGAGTGAGATGTCCACCTCCCTGTTCTGTAAACTGGTGTGCTCTGAAAGAAAGAGAACAGGAATTGTAAGTGGCATGTTTCCCTCTCCTGGATCTCTGCTTTGGCTTCTATGATGGAGAAGTTAAAAAGCAGTGCTAAATATGTTCAGTTAATATTTATTGACTCTGTATGAATTTGTCTCACACGTTCCATGGTACTCATTTTAGGAGGTCACAAATTGCATTGGGCAAGCAATGAACATTAACAGGCAATTAATATTTTCTGTGTTTTGCCACAGTTTGTCACCAGCCTTTGGAAATATATACAAGCAACTTTCCCATCATCCTCTACTTAATCCACTGATACACAGACTAAAACAAGTTTGAACTTTTTCATGCTTTCCCCCTCATTACTATCACTCTCAGACTCTCCTATATTCAAAACTGATAGTATATACTAAAACTTACCAGACTTGAGTTCCCTTCAGCATCCAGCATCACCACTCACACTTAGCACTGTCATGCTATTATGATACCAAGGAAATGGAAGATGCATATGACTGCTAAATAGCCAGTATTACTGTTATCAAATTTACCCACCAAGCTCTGTGCATAACAATCTTAAGGCTCTAGAAATGAGTCATATTTTTTATCATATCTATATAGTTTCAGGTACCATGTTCTGGGTCCTTCTGTGAAGTGTTTCCATGTTTTGATAACCAATCTGATGTTATTACATAACACTTAGTCAAAGTGCTGAAATCCTGGCTACCATAGTAGCCACACAACCACAGACTTGTTGCCCATATCCTCACTTTGGTACACCTTCCAGACTGATTCTTTTAAAGACTTTTTTCATCCTTCCAGTTTCTCTGCAAGTCACTACATTTTCAAAACACTTGTAGAGTTTTTTTCATTACTTCTAACAAGAATAATTACAAATTAGGTATAAAATACAAGGAGCATCAAACACATATTCTTTGAAAAATTTCCAGGTCAACAATAAAAAAATATTACCTGCATCATGAAGGTGAAGTTACATGAATTGGCAGAGTGCTGATTTGTTTCTGTTGCAATGTGAAGAAGGATCTTTTTCCAGCTCATTTGATACTCTGCTGCAGAATGTCCTCAGTGTGTTCTGTATATGAACTGGACTCAATCAATTTCCATTAGTGAGAAAACTATCTCTGGAAAAAAAAAAACAAAAAACCAAACTTTTAACTCACTAAACAGAAACACTGTTTGTTTTTTCTTTAACCTGTCAAAAATGAAATTCATGTTGGCTTAAGCAGAATAAGTAACTCAAGTGTGGAGATCCTAAGGATAGATGAATGGGTATTTGTCTCTGTTAATCTATTCCAATAATAACTTTTGGTCCCCCAAAACTACTGAACTTCATATTTCCAAGGTATTTTCCAAAACAGCATCAAATAACCCAGTAGACATGCTGGCTTTTCCCCATATAGTCCATACACAACATCATAGGTCACTGTCCACATAGATCCCCCAGGAGCCCTTGCAAATTAATCTGTAGAGCCATGGTGGGTTGACCTTGGCCAGCTGCTCTCTCAAGCCCTGTCCTCAACAGGAAAGGAGGACAAAACAAAATGAAAGCTTGCAGGGCAGGACAGAAAGATCACTCACCTATTACCTTCACAGACAAACCAGACTTGACTTGGTGAAAATGAATTTAATTTATTGCCAAATAGTAATAAAGTTGGTTGGTGAGGAATGAAGACAAAACCTAAACCACTCTCCCCACACTCCTTTCCCTTTTTTCACAGGCTCAACTTCACTCTTTCATTGCCAGCTCCTTTACCTTCACTCCAGCCCTGGGCAGCACAGAGGGACAGAGACAGGTCCTGTGGTCACTTGATGGGAGCTCCTCCTGTCTGTCACTCCATCCTCCTCCTGCTGTTCCTTGCTTCAGCCTGGGGCTTCCATGGGCTGCCGTGCTTCAGGATGAACTTTCCCCTGTGCAGCTGCCGCTGCGTGAACATCTCTAGGGGATGCAAGTGAAACCCTGTTCCAGCACCCAGAGCACTTCTTCCTCTCCTGCTCTCACTTTCCAGACCACACTGTTGGTTCTCACATTTTTAACAATTTTAAAATGTTTTGATCTTTCTGAAACATGCTTTCCCTGAGGTGCCCACTCATGGCTTTGGGGTTCAGCTCTGCCCTGAAGTGAGGCTGCTGATGCCGGCTGGAATCAACTATGCCAAGCATGGGGCAGCCCTGGCCTCTCTTCACTCCCTTCAGAGTCTACTCCTGCAGTACCCCACACTGGCACCTGCATAGACACCTGACACAAGAGGTGAATAGAGTACTAAACACATAGCTTGACACATGTTCAAAGTGCATGACCTTTTCTTAAAAGCATTTGAACTACATTAAACTGATTTTAAATGAATACAGCTATCTAGATACTCTGAGGTAATGGAGCTTGTCCTACCCATTTCCGATGTGATGTTCATACACTGCACTGGAATAATACTTGCCTAGTGTTTATTTTTACAACTTAGAACACATAAAAATATGTGCTTCAAAACTTGACTCTTACCAACCTGCATAATTTGAAAGATTCTTACCAGTTTGAAGTATTTGGTTAAAAATGATTAGAAATCTATGCCAAGCAACATGACCTGCCTCTGTTCTCTGCCCAGCCAACCCTCTCCCAATTTCTCTGTTCCTATATCACCATCTACAATTGATTGATGGCACTTCACTACTTCAAAGACTGAGATTAATGATCAGGTTCCCACTTCTTGTTCACCTGACTTTGAAGGAAGGAATGGGATTTGAATTGTGGAGGTTAAAAAAAGAAAATATTTTTCTTCTCTTGCAATGCCTGAAAGGTCACTCTTGAGCTGAAGTGCTTTAAATAATTTATCTTGAGCCACTAAGTCATAACAGAGTTACTGATCAGTCTTTTGCTACAGTGACATTCTGTTTTTCCAACTCTGTATTTTTTTTATTCTGCAGTAGGATCAAATAGCTTTCTCAGTAAGCAAAAATGTTTAAGCATGTTGCAATTGCATAATGATGCATCGGATCTGTATGTTTCACGGTCTGACTGACAGAGAAGTGCCTTGATGGAAGTATATGCTAAAAAGAAGTGTTTTGTTTGGGAACAGCATGCCTCTATCAGCTATGAGTGCATCATTTATTTTCTAAGTAGCCTGTGCATGGTTACTTTGCAACAGGAGATGACTTGAGACTCCAATCATCTCCTGTCTAATCAACTGATCTACTTTTTGCATTTCTGCATTGGCACTGAGCTTTTCTACTGCATTAAACTCCTTTTTTTTGTGTGCTTCCTTGTTCTGTGCAGTCTAGGGTGGGTGATATGTTCTTTATTATATCCTTTAGAAACTCTGAAAAATTGTCTAGGAGTTAAAATAATTCTTACGGCTGCTACTATTTTACAAATTTCATTTTGTCTTCAAGGTAAATATGAAATATCAAAATATTTTTGTTCTCTCCACCTAACTTAAAATATTTACAGGTACTTAAGACATTCTTGAGTTTGGTCCCTTGAAAAGTGTTTCTATGAAAATGTCTTTCTGACAACTTTGGTTGCAAAATCTTCCCTCACTGTAACTGCAAATTCTTCTAGTTGCTGTGTAAAACAGCCAGAACACCTTTCCTTGAGGAAGACTGCACAATCCTCTTTACTCTGCTTCTTTTCCCTTGTGTCTTCTTTTGTCCCTGAACAGAAATTTCAGACAGGAGCTAAGGCCTCTATGGTGGTATGAATCTTGTTATGAGAAAAAAGTCCATCTGGCAGAATTTCTGTATTTCGAGAAAAGAGGAATAGTGTAAAACTATGATGTAAAATAAAAAGCAGAGGAGAAGGAAAAGAAAACAAACAAAACCACATAAAAAATGAAAAGAAACACCATATCCTGTAATGAAGCTGTTGGGCTCCATGCAGAGATAGCCTTTATGTTAGTTGTGTTTTGGCCACATAGCCTGGTTGAGGACAGCAGTTCTTGTGGATCCCTCACAGGGCTTATGGGGTGCCACACATTTCCACCCTTTCATCTCTGCAGCCCAACTGCCTCTTCGACACTGGTGTCTCTCCTCATGCACTTCTTCCCCACCTGTCCTGTGCATTGTGTTTTGTCCAGTCTGAACTGGGGCATCCTTAGGAGTCTGTTCTGTCATCATGGAAAGAGGTGGAAGGTAAAAACAAGATAAAAAGCAAGGTAAAAGAAAATAGAGAATTACAACAATAAAATTAGCTCTGGAAAATCTTGTTTTAAAAGGGAAAAGCTGCTGTTACCCTGAATGTACACTCAATTTATACTTCTGCTGGGCATTAATAGGTGCTGGAATAGAAAGGTGGTGGTTATATGCTTTTGTTGTATTACATCAAGAAAGACAACTTACTTCTACTTACCTCTTGATTAGATCTGCTGTTACTATTGCATCTATTTCAAAATTTGGGAATAATTATATTAAACTTAAAAGTCTTGAAAGGATTAATTGTTTTGGAAGTGTTCCCCACTGTATGAAATCAAAGTGTTATAAAAATCAAGATTACTATGTTACTAGAACTTGAATCATAGAATCATAGAATGTTAGGGGTTGGAAGGGACCTAGAAAGATCAAGTCCTAGACCAGTTTTATGCAGACAAGGCTCCACTTTTCTGCTTGTATATATTTTTCTCACAAACTCTCAGATGTTATATTCAATGATGTTTGAAATAATCTATCAGTCTGGAAAATTCTGAACCACTGTCATCTTCATTGGATACCCTCTGAAACCATTATGAAACATGAGTTAAGCTGTTCTTTAGATGTATTAAACAGTACAAAACTCCACAAATTGTGTCTCTTTTATTCAAGATGTGCTTAGTGGTTGGCTTTAGTGTGACCTTGATTATCAGCCATTGACATGATTTTGGTTTTGCTTGCACCTGACTTCATGAAGAAGTGTGTAGTTTGCAGTGATTTGCATGATGGAAAATCAGATAAAATGTGGCATGAATAGAGTGTGCCTGACTAACTTGATCCCTTTTTTAGACAATGTAAATAATTTTCTTGACAAGGCTAAATCTGCAGACTTGATCTATTTGGAGCTCAGTAAATCTTCTGGCACAGTGACACATGAGGAATTGTTCGTTAAGCTGAAGAGGATGAGGATTAGTACAAGAGTGTCAATACAGTCAGGTATGGGCCAAAGGGAAGACAATGAGGTGTGCTGTGCAGACAAACAATGGGGCAAGATGCATACTGCTGGGGTGAAAGTCCTCAGGGAGCAGCAGTTGCTCAGGCTTGGCCAAAGGAAGGGATCTGCCAGCTGAGGCTGTTGGCGAGGTGCTATCAGTGCTGACTGACACATATCTGGTGGTCGGATGAAGCACTGGAGTGATCATAAGGTCACAGTAAGGCATAAGGAGAGAAATACAGTGAGACAAACT
Source organism: Galbula dea (assembly GCA_013399015.1). Taxonomy (NCBI): domain Eukaryota; kingdom Metazoa; phylum Chordata; class Aves; order Piciformes; family Galbulidae; genus Galbula; species Galbula dea. The sequence continues at coordinate 2,097,461 of VWZX01009005.1, forward strand.
AAGACTATTCACATAGGAGATAAATACAGGAATTTCTGCCATGACCTGGGGGTTATCACTTGGAAACAAAAGCAGCATAAGAAATAATTTTTGGTACTATCTGGCCAGACAGTGCCTAGTGGACAGCAATGTGATGAAGGGGTGAAAATGGCAAAATGAACACCAGCTTACAGTCCGGGTCACTCTCACCATTTCTGAGCTCTTCCTAACTGTTTGTATTTAGCTCCTTGTCTAAAACTGGTATACAGTTTCACCCATATCGAGGGAATAACTCAAAAATAAAGACAATACACAAATACTCCTTGGATAAACAGAAGAGAGGAGCACCCTGTTACAAAGCAAGACCAGGGAAGCATAGGTTTAGCCTTGCAAAAGCAGCACCATTCTATGGAGGGGGCACTATAGAGATCTTAAAATGCAGGAGGATGGTGAGCTAGCTCAAGTCAAGGGCAGTATTGCCAGGCAAGACAAATGGGTATTCAGAAATAGACTGAAACTTAAAATTAGAAGTTCTTAGAGACATGAAGTTCTCCTGTTCCAGAGAAACAAAAAGTGAGGGAGCAAAAAGTAAAAGATGAACATAATCATCTGAACTTCTGAATGAAATTATGTGATTCGTGATTCTATGTGATAAATTACACTATGGACAAGGAAGTAGTGTTACCCAGGAAGGTCCTTCAAGGATAACTTCAAGGGGTGCTGAACAGAGATAAATGAGTTAACTTCTTCATAAGGTCCTTTGGCTCTCAGCTGCAAATACACAACAACATGGCATATAGAGGATGACTGCATGGACTCTGGGAACAGTGGTGATACTCACAGGCATGAAAAAGCACAGGAGGCCAAGGATGCAGAATCAGCATCAACAAAGCTGAGGCAGCAAATTCAGTGGTCCTCAAAAAAAAAGTTTGTGTTGTGCATCAGATTGTCCAGTTGTCCAACTGCATGGTGTTCCCTTGTATGTTCCCACCTTTCTTTCAGTGCTGTTCTCTGTGAGGGCTGACAGGCTCATGGTTACTTGGTCTTGATCTTCCAAGGTGTCCTACATGGCAGTTAAGTTCTATGCTGTTCACTGAGAGAAGAAATAAATCAAGGCCTCGAGAGATGTGCAACTTCTGATGATAGATTTGCTTCTTCTTCCCATAGATACCTCATGAAAGATAATCAAGTAATATTTCACAGTTAAAACTAAAACAAACCAACAATTTTTGAATCCATTTTCACCTCTGTCCTTTCTTAAAAAATATATTGTAAAGAGCTGTATTATACCCAGGAGCTGTACTATGCAGGTTTGAAACTCTGGTCTCTGCTCAGCAAAGATCTTGTTAAAGTCAATGGATTTTTTCCTTAAAAGGTATTATTTAGCTGTGTCACTGCAAAATTTATTCCCCTACCTCAAGCTTCTCTAAACAGTTCCTTGATTTTCTTGACACTTACTTCTTTATACAAGACATTAACCAATATGTCTTTTCTAGGATCATTGATTTTAATGTGTATGTGCTTACTTTAAAGGCTCATTTTGCATGACTCAAGGTTAAATGTATTTATGGTACACAACCCTACTAGACAACCAGGTCCTGATTTATAAAGTATTGATATGTCTTAAAGCAAGGCAAATTCAAAGTCAAGCTGATCTCAGCTTACTTTGAATCTTAAAAAAATGTATTTTCTAAAACACATTATGCATTATACATCTAGATTATTTTTGCCACAAACTCAGAAATTAATGATGTTATGGTAGATACAAACCTATGTACTTTTTGACCTGAACCAATTATAGTGTTACTATTTGGGATATTTCCCCCTCCCATATGGATGGTCTATATATTAATATATTATCCAACCGAGCCTGAGATCATCTAAACTATATTTTGTGTGCTCACAACTGGGAAGCCCTTAAGCAAATGTAACAGATAATACAAGAGATCACAGGAGAGAAGACAGTGAAATTATCTAGGATTTTTTTAATTTTAGCTACAGCTTCAATTGCATAAAAAGAAATACCTTATTTCTAATCTTAAATACAGGGATGCATCCTGTGACATCACCTCTGACACATAGGGGTGTTGAGCCCTCATCAGCTGAGGTGCAAAAACTCCAAGGACAAACATACCTTGAAAGGTCACCTGAGATGAATATGACTCCATCACAGGGGCTCTAAGTTGCTCTGAAACCCCAGACTAGAGTCACAGGGTACAGGAATATTTCTAACACTATTTTTAGATCCAGGGTGAAAGAAAAAGCATAGATGGGCAGCAAAGCAACATATGTAGAACTCAAGGACAGGAATCTTTGCAGACCAAAAAGTCTTTTTTTTCATGTGCAAGAATTTTCTTTTTCATCCTACAGGTATTTTTAAAAACATAATGAATTACTCATTGAATTCACTGGGGAAAAAAAAAAAAGCAGATCCATCTAAAATGATTGTATGTTCTTTCACAGGCTCTGGTCATGACTGTTTGTCAAGAAGGGTCCTAGGGCATGTTCCCTGAAAATCCTGGCATCAGGGTGAAGGACACAGGCCATGGCATGGGTGGCTGTAGTATAGCAGCACAGAGGGTAAAGTAGTGGCACTTGAGCAGCAGAAGAAAGGACCTCCAGCAAGCAGGTCCTCCTGCTGAATGCACAAGCTCAGGAGGACCTCAAGGTTCCAAAATTTCTTTCTGAAAGTAGTAGACAATTGAAATAATATTTATAAAATCAATTAGAACCCTCCAAAGTATACATTGCTCTTTTCCTCACCTTTTCCAGAGAACAAGTTTGTAAACCTTTCTCTTGCATGTAGCCAAGAGAGGCAGTAGTAGGCAAAGAGAACACATCCTGTGTGAACAGAGATTCACACCAGAGAAATTCAATGGTGAGCAACGCAAGCCTCAAAACCCAGTGTTAAATTCTGAAGTTTCTTTGTGTTGAATGATTTCAAGTTAAATTTATTAATCTCTTATGACAGAATAGCCATGGAAATGTGAGACACCTCGCTTCATTTTAATAATTTATCATGTACATTTACAGGATCTTTTAAAATGCAAAAGATTTCCTACATTCTTCTGGTTCAATATGTTTTAATTGTGCATAAGCGGCATTTGGCTGAGAGTTCATAGCATACCCTGAGTACCTGAAAGGGGAGGATATTTTAAGCAGATCTTTTGAAAGATTACTTGTAATGAACCAATACCATATTAATATATATTACAGAGCTATATGAAGATATGAGACTTGGTTGATGTTATGTGCCCCATCAGGACGCATATTTAATATGCAACAGAAAATTATATACTTTCCATGAGCAGGAGTCCAATATTCAAGCAATAGCTGTTCGTGACCTGGTCTAGGGAATCCTGCTGCGGCAGGGGGGTTGGACCGGATGATCTTTCGAGGTCCCTTCCAACTCCTAATATTCTGTGATTCTGTGATACGTCTAAATTAAACGCAACACATCAAAAAAAAAAAAAAAAAGTAAGTAAAAAAAGGAAAAAGGAGGAAAGTCCATCACAGACTACTGGAAGGCTTCCCCACATACTGTCATTTTCTCTGACCCCTTCGACTCTGCAGGCAGTTCGCAAGCGCAGTGCGTGTTTTCCGCAAACCTGTTTTGAATCCCCTGCACCCCGAGGCAGGGGCCGCGGGCAGACCTCCTCCCGGTCATCTCCGCTCGGCCACTCCCCTCAGTGTCCCACCGGCTCAGGGACGCTACAAGCCACCGGGCCGCCTGGCATCGCGCCTCGGACGTATCGCCCGGTGGCCGCAGCCCGCCCGCCTCACCACCACCAACGCCGTCGCCGGGGTCACCCCCGGGGCAGCCCGGGGACACCCGCTCGGCCCGGGCCGGGGGCGGTGAGGGGGAGCTGTGGGGCGGGGCTGGGCCCCGTGAGGTCACGGCGGGCGGGCCAATAAGCGGCGCGGCGCGGCGGGCGGTGGAGCTAGGGTATCCCTCGTGTGACAGCTGCATGGGGAGAGTGGCGGCGGTGGGCGCGGGGCGAGGGGTCCCGGCGCGCCCCCGCCCACCTAGGGATCGGGACTGAAGGAGGCTGTGCCGCTGCCCAGGCACAGGTGCAACGGCGGCAGCGGTGGAGGCGCGGGCGGGTGCGGAGCGCCCTCCTCCCGGCGGCGCTCGGCGGGGGATGTGTCGGCCGCCGGGGGCGCGCCGCTCGTGGGAAGCGCGCTCCTAACACCACCTGGGCGACGCGGGGAGCGGGCGGCACGAAGCGGGCGGCGCGAGGTCGCCGGGAACCGGGCAGGTAGGGAGAGAAACACGGCTTCGGGAGCGTCCAAGGGGCTTTTGTTCTGTTTTCCTCTCTTGTGTGCGGAGGTGTCGGTGGCGGAGAGCGGCATGCGGGGCCGTCTGGTCTGGCAGCGCAGCGGAGCTCGCCGCGGGGAAAGTTGCGGGGACGGTCCCTGCAGCAGGGTGTCTTGAGGAACCGCAGGAACCGGTGCCTACTGCTCCCTGTCCACTCGGGGCGGGGGGCTGCGCTTGGGGCGGCAGAAGCTGCGGCGGCCGCCGGGGGGCACCGCCGACCGTGGCGGGGCTGTCCCCCTTCCCGCGGGGCTTGGTGGAGCGGCCGCTCCCGAAGGCTGCTGCGCCCCTCGAACAGCGCGGCGAGGTGCCGGCCGGCACTCCGTGTACGCCCGTGGGCTCGTCGCTCCGGCGGGATCGGAGACCGCGGCAGCTCGCGCCGAGAGCCTCGGAGCATGGCTCGACGTGTCACCGGCTGCTGGTCTTGTCCCGCTGGGGCAGTGCGAGAGTGCGCAGCGGTGCGCGCTCCGCAACCGCCCCCCTCCCCCCGCCGGTCGGTGACCCCGCGGCGTCCTCGCGCACCGAGCGCGCTGTTCTCGTCCTTTCCGGATCATCCGAGGTTCCTCGGGGCTGTGTACCGGAGTGCGGGCTGCCATGCACCGGGAGTTTGGAAAGGCGTCTGTGAGCATGCTGTGCGCTGCCGACGCACCCACAGGAGCGTGTGAAAGAGAGCCCAAGTATTTGCTTAAAACCAGAGCTAGCCATATTTCCTCCGCTGTGTAAGTCTCAGAGCAGAGAAACCCCAATGAGCGCAGGTGTGCAGGGCTATGGGTGTGCACGTGTGGGTTTTCTTACTGATTAGCAGGCTTCTAATTGTCTGGAATTACTTGTGGAAAATTGCAAATCCCAGCAACTATCTGTGCTGACCATATATAGAAGTAGTCACAGGCAGAACGGTAACTTCAATATTGCTGACACATGTCGAGAAACTTTGAAAAAGAAAGGCAAACAAAACCCGGGATATGTCCTGAGGATGTTTTTGCCCAAGCAGTATATATTCCTGTGTTTGCACCCATTGACTGAAATGTTTGTGCTTGTTCTTTTTTATTATTTGCATACCTATACACTTCAAGGTCAGTGAATGATATTGATTTTTATTTCCTCTTCTTGTGTATATTTAATCTGACAGTGTTTGGTTTGCTTACTTGTGTTGGACCAGGACTGCAGTAGGTAATGCTGCCTTTTCCAGAATAGAAGCCCAGTTTGGTGGCGTTCAGAAAGTGCCTAAGCATGGAAGGAAGCTGGTCACTCACAGTAGCAGTTCTCCATGGCATGGAAGTAGTAGTGCAGGGTTTTCTGATGATGCAGGTCCTAAAAAGTTTTCATGTTTTTGCATGCCTTTGTCTGTCTTTTTTTTTTTTTTTTTTTTTTTTTTTTAATTTTCCTCTAATTTTTAATAGTTCTATCATTACCAGAAGGTTTTATGTGTGCATTATTGCCCTGTAGAGCAATGTGAAGATTACATTTTCCAGTGCTGAATGGCATTCAGAGGAACATGTTTTTACTTCGGTGCCGTGTGCATGTTAACAGGGTAACTTCAGCTTTAGGGAAGAAGAATGGGTTGAATTGAACTGAAACACTGAAAGCCATTCTCTTGGACCATTTTCGATATAACAGTTTTGCTGGCTTTTACTAGCAAAGCAATGAAATACTCCAGGGATAATCCAGTATTAAATTCATCTGACTTGCTGCCAGCTGTATCAAAACAGGTTGCAAGTTTTCTTAGTTTTTTTTTCTAGCACCTGCATTCTGCCACTAACCCCTGAAATTCACTTTTTTTATATACTTGCACATTTAGTCAGAAGCAATAAAACCTAAGTTATTGCAGAAGCTGTTCCGAGATGCAAACCCACGTCGTTCTAAAGCAGATAAATAGTACCAGAGCCAATTGCATGCTTTGTATCATATGTTGTCAAGTGCATTTGATTTTTATTTCTGTTACTGAAAGACACTTAAAATTCATCTTATTCATAGTAGTATGGTCTGCATCCAACAACTTATTAATTTATTTTTCAGTTGCATTCTCAGGAGTAGGTTTTCATGGTGAAAACTAACCAGGGCCATATGAAACATCATAAGCACAGTGCTCAATAGTGTCTTAAATTACAGTTCTAAGTATAAGTGTTAAGGATTAAAATATCTTGGTTAATTTGTAAGCTGGTCTAAAAAATTGTCACACTTGTGACACTTCATTTTAAAGACATAGTTACTGCTTTAAAACTGTACAGCCTCCCTTTCTTGCATTAGTATTTGGATATTAGTCTTGGTGCCATGAATGTTTTCAGGATGAAATCCTGAAATGCTAAAGAAAATCTTGTGATGACTAAGGTGTGAATTTCTTCTACATAAATACTACAACATTATGGTTCTTATTTTCCTACCTTCTCTCCTCCCTCAGTCTTGATTTTAGCATACAGAAAGCATAAATGCATACTTTGTGCTGGCAATTACTATGCTGTTACATGACTCGAAATGGAAGGGGAAAGAGTGCAAAAGGTGCTTGACAGTAGAAGAAATTTTGAAATGATCTGGATGACCTTAATTCATTTTGTACATTATCATATTACAGCTTCTTTGCCATTAAGAAGAGGTGGTGCTCCAAGGCTGGAACAAAGTATCTGTGAGATATTCAAAGGCAATGAAATCTCTGCTCAGTGCATGTAAATACATGGTTACTGAGTTTAGTATATAGTGTGTGAGAACAGTTTACTAGAATGATTAGTATCCCTTACTGTTGTGGCAGCTTTTCATTTAGTGAAGGCATATAATTACCCTTTAAAATAATGACTGGTATGGATGAGAATATGTGGGGGATGATGTGCAATGCCACCTTAATATCTTCAGCTATATTTAAGTGTCTTTGTGAATATGTAACAGATGTTTAAATGGATCTGTAAACTTGGAATGAAAAGAAGGAGCCTGGTGGCAACAAAAGTAGTCTGTTTTGCAAATATGTTCAACAGTGTTGCTCTATCTTCTGTGTCTTCAGTAGAAGAACATCAATTCTGCTAGACTGCACAGCTGTTGCAATGTGTGAAACTGTCAGAGATGCTGGGAGAGTCTATGTCAGTTACACCTCTAGATGCACAGATTGTGCCTCTCAGTCTGTCCATCAGAAAGTGTTGTACATTGGGCTATGTTCCTCATGGTGTTGGGGTGCAAAACAGAATAAGCACATTTAGTATAAGCCTGGTGTGCCATATTTAGATTGGAACTTCAGGAGTTATGCCTTATTTTTCTTTTGAGAGAAGAGCATACTGCCATACCTTCTACTTGTTGTGCCTTGGTTCAGTGTCATCTGCATGCAAGCCTGGCTAAGAGATTCAGTGAGAGCAAAGAAAAGCCATTCTTTTGAATATAAATTGTTGAAATTACTCTGTGTAAAATGGAAGAGGATGGAAGATTAATCCTTTCACCTGTTCAGGGTATGTGGTTTCATGGTGGAGGCATTAGTGCAAACAAATGCAGGCTTCGGTGAATTTCTTCATTAAATGTTTACAAACTGAAGGCAAGGTCTTTTCTGTGGTTGGAAACAAACCCCAAATATGTAATTTATATTGCAAATGATAAATATTCAGTCGCTGAAATGAAAGCTAGAGGCAGATACTTCTGTAAATTAATCTTGATGGAGATAGTTACAGAGAAATATTTAATAATACAGCTACAGTTCAGATTGTGGGAAAATGTCTTCCTGGATATGATTTGAAAATGTAGCCACTTGTCAATGCCTTTTGTCCTCTGTTCTCTGGGCTTTTATTTTAAGGTTGAAATAAACAAAACCCTAACTGTTCAATTTAAAAAACTTTCCTTCAAGCAAATTCAGAGCTTTGTTTGTTTAACCAGATGCAATACAGCAGTGTAGCTACCGTATCACAGAGCTCCATGCAGACCAACCATCTGATAATTTGTCCAGTCTCTGTCGTGAACATTATGCCTTCAGGATGTGGCTGGCTGGCTGATGGTTGATCTTCAGGAGGTTGTGGCTGCTATGCTAGGTTGTAGCAAGTTCTTGTCAGAGTAGGGAGTGTGTCTGCAGGACTCAGGATTTTCCAGTTACATTCAACAGTTGATAGAATCGTGCTCTACAGTGCGTGTTTCTCTTTATTGATTTTGGTTTTTGCTTTTATTTTCTCTGCATGAGGAGGCTATGTGATGATGTGTAAGGATAATCACTCACTGGGATGATGATAATGGACTGATAATAACCTGTCCTTCTGCATTCTCAGTATATCTCCAGGGAAGAAGATTAATCATAACATGTAAAAGCTCATAATGCAAAAAGTCAGAGTTTTTTCTCTTATTTATAAATTCATAGACAATTGAGAAAATTTTGGAGGGGTGGGATTAAATCTAAATCCTTGAAGTTTCTAGGACATGCCTCTGATCTGCCTCACTTCTGTTAAAGAAAATATCTAATTTCAAAGCCTGTCATTGGCTAAGGTGTTTTGTGCAAGGTTGTTTGCTGTTTAGCTCTAGCTGTGCTTGTGTATACTGTTTTGTCTATAACTACCTTACTTGACAGCATTGGGTGTATTGGAACCAGAGGCCAAGGTCACCTCATGGGCCTTAAAGCTCCATGTGAGTTGTAAAGGGGCCTCTTTCCAGATCAGGTGTTTAGAGCAGTGACAACATGGAAAGTCCTGCAGCTTCTTTATTCCTGCCTGTCCTTCTCCTGTGCAGGAGAAGGCCCCTCCAGCATCTAGGACTAATGATTTTGAGGAGTTTTCCCACCATTCCTGCATGAAGATCTGGGGTATTATCTGTAGCCTGTAAAGGAAATAACCTTGACAGTTTTGAAGGGAAAAAAATTGCTATATATCATCCACAAGGATTTATATATAATAACACTGAGGGGCAATCTGTTCCTAACCTACAACTCCATAATTTCATTATGAAATAGGTAAATTTATTGAATTCAGTAATTATGTCAGTTTCTAGTAGCAGAAAATGCATTATTAAGGCTGTCATATCATGCTTCTAAAAAAAAAATCTTACTAAATACATACTGAAGATGCAAAGCATTTCACTTCCTTCAACCTTGCAATTACAATTGTAGAGCCACACTGTTCTTTATAGGATTGAAACAGCAAGTCAAGCCTAAAAGAAAACCCTGGATAATTCTCTCTAAAACCTTAAATACCTTGTAGAAGGTACTGGGCTGCAACAAAACCAAATAATTTGGTGAGAGAACAGCAGTCTTAGTGGATAATATTAAATACTTCTTTTGGTTTTATATGCCCAGGAAAACACTTATCAGCTTCATGGCTGTTATTCACGAATGAGAGCAAGTAGGTCATTATCTTGAAGTAACACACTTGCATTCACTATTAATGCAAAAGAAAGGCCTTAGCAAAGCACTGAAGAACAAAATCAAATCTGTAGAGAAAAGTATTCAATTCCCCTTCCTTATACTAATGTAGAGGAGCTTGTCCCACAGGGTGCCATTATGGATGAAAGAAGACACATCCCTGGGCTCCTGTAGGACTTCCTGAAACACAACAGAGGCTGGGTCTGTCTCTAGGTGTTAAGGCTGCAATGCTCATGCTCCACATACTCAAGCATGAAATATCCATTATGCTTGGTTTTGTAGCTGTAAGCTCTATATTGTCCACCTGTGCAAAACCTTCCTGCTTTTTATTGGCCAGAAGCCTTTTAACACTTTCCTGTGTTTCTCTAGTAAAAATTGATAGTACTAACTGCAACTTTCTCTCATTAACTTCTGAATCAACACAAAGTATTCCCATAGCAACAAATCCTTTCAAACTTCACTGCAGACAATTAGTAAGAGCATTCAATCTCAGTAAGTAATAAACACAATAGTAAGAACAAAGGATTAGGGAACCTTCTTTTAAAAAGAAGGGGAGTAATGCAAACATTCAAAACTGTCATGGAAGAGCAGACCTTGAAAAATTGCAGAATTATCTTTTTATTAATCATCTCCAGTTGCTGTATAAAGGTGCACACTTGCTTCTAACAAAATAATTATAGCACACTGTGTCTCCTCAGAGATAAAATACATCTCCCTGTGGAATACTCTATAGATTTTTATCTCTGATAATGATGTTTCACCATAAACTGCTGTTTCTTCTCTCAAAGGATGGCTTTTCTTCAATCCTGACAGTGGATATGTGGGAAAACACTAAGCAGGTTTTAGGATTAGCCAGACATCAAACAATCCAAATTTATGAAGTCAGAATTAGCTAGTGATTTATCTCTACTTTTTCACCAGCTGGAGCATTCTTCTCTCATCAAAATGGATTGCCATTTGCATTTCACCTTGTCATCTCTTGATCACAGGCAGACAGGGGAAGTTATCCATGTATACTCACACAAATAAGGAGGCACAAGGGGTGTTGAAGTGCCAAATACTGGAGGAACAGTGGAATACAATGGAATTGTCATGGGCTGCAAGTCCATGATTGGTGTTACTGTCTGTGATAGATTTTGAGGTAGTGAAAGCATCTGAATTTTTAGGGAGGATGTTGATTGCAGTAGAAGGTGGCTGCGTGAGAAGGGGATGTAAGGACAGGTGAAGGGTAAGAACAAGTACTGTAACTAAACAGGATAGCCAAAGGAGAAGTTGTACTTGCTTGTAGGAGGGAGGTCTGAAGGGAGTATCCCAGGATACTGAAGGGAGTATCGAAGGGACCTTGAAAGATCGCATATACAGATAATAGAGAAAAGAAGGAAGAGGGTAAAAAACGCAGGAAAATGGAACAACATGAATCCCAGGTGCTGAGGGAAGAACATGCCTTTGGCAGAGATCCTGGGAAAATGTGGCAGGTTCCTAGTGAGGAGAGGTCACTGTGTGAGCTCTTGCTTACCCTCAGGCAGTAGGTGGCTTCTTCATGGTGCTTCACTGGATGTCAAGACTGGCTTTTCTGTGTATTAGTAAAGTATGTTTCCTTATATGTAGTGCCTCTGCCATACACCACACCTTCTCTAGTTCCTCTGGCCAAACTGTTAACCTTGCACATTGGTAATTGGTAGAAGACAAATAATGAAAATGCAATTGCATGCTCTGCAGCTTTCTCTTGTTAGAACACCTCTTCTCAGAGAGCCCTCTGGAGCCTCTTGCAGAATGTTAAAATTACCATTTTCAAGCAGCGAAAGGCTGAAATTTCTGTTCAAGTTATATTTCCTGGGTGTTCCTTTTATTAGCATAGTGATGTGGCTTTTTAAACTGAGAAATGTTAAAGAAAATTCTGTAATGAAATCTCAAATATCACTACAAAAGCCTGTTGTGAAAAATTGCTGAGTGTGTTTTACTTCCAGGATTCTTGGAAGACAAATGATCTGTGGAATATTTATGTATGTAATTAACTTTCTAAAGTACTTATTGCAGAAAGCATCTCCCAATAAATAGAGAATGAGCAAAGTCACTTTTGTTAAAGTGCCTCTTAGAGAAGGGCTGAAAACAAAGAATTGGAGTCCAATCTTGGGTCTGGAGCTGCTAAGGTAAATTCAGGGAGATTTAAATCTAGTAAGGAGGCTTGGGGGATATAGAATCACACAGAATCACAGAATATTAGGAGTTGGAAGGGACCTTGAAAGATCATCTAGTCCAACCCTCCTGCCACAGCAGAATTCCCTAGACCAGGTCACACAGAAGTGTGTCCAGATGGGTTTTGAATATCTCCAGAGAAGGAGACTCCACAACCTCTCTGGGCAGTCTGGGCCAGTGCTCTGGCACCTGAACTGGGCAAAAGCTTTTTCTTGTATTCACGTGAAACCTCCTGTGCTTCAGCTTACAGCCATTGCCTCTTGTCCTGTCATTGGGCTCCACTGAGAAGAGCCTGATCCCATCCTCCTGACACACACCCTTCACATATTTAAAAGCATAGATGAGGTCATCCTCTTCTCCAAGCTAAAGAGACCCAGCTCCCTCAGCCTTTCCTCATCAGGAAGATGTTCCAGCCCCTTCATCATCTTGGTGGCTCTGTGCTGGACTCTTTCCAGCAGTTCCCTATCCTTCTTCAACTGAGGGGCCCAGAACTGGACACAATATTCCAGATGTGGCCTCACCAGGGTGGTTTATTGTTGTTTATTTCAAATTTCTTTGTATTATTTTTCTAGTTATTGTTTTGTATAAAGTTATTTTGGATATCTGGTGGAAAACAATGGAAATTTCACTGTTAAGAGAAAAGATGGAAAGACAGAAAAAGATTTCTAGTGTTTGGGTGCAAAGAATGACTTCAGTAAAAACAGTGCTGAAAGAAAGGGAAAGGTCTGTGTTGAAGCAGGTAGTTGAAAGGGCTAATCTTCAAATGTGCATGGAAGAGAACCTAACAGGGCTACAACCCTACGAGTATATGGTTGTGCTGTAGGAAATAGTTACTAGAAATAATCCTGGGCAATGCAAAGGGAACTACTAAAAATAGTTAAAAGACCAATGAGAATAATTTTTAACTGTATTTTTGGAATCTGCTGTTCAGTAGCTGCTGGCTGATGATGATGTGATAAGCAGATGGATTGGTTCTCCTTTTCTCTGGTCTTAAATTGCTTTGTGATAAGGAAATGTATCAACAAAACTCAAGAGACTGTTTGACTTTCCTGTTGAGAGACAGTCATAGGTATTTGCCTCACACTGTCAGAGTTTCCCTTTTCAGTCATGTAGGCAGTTTCCACTGAAAAAAACATGTCTACTAAGACTTGCAAATCAAAATGTGTCTATTACTTTTCCTTCTGTTCCATATATCCATTCAAGAAATTCAGTTGTCTTGTGAAAGAAAGTACATGTCAAGTGCAGATACTTGTGGACATGAATTATACTTTTCAGAAGAAGCAGACATTGTTTATGCTGTTCACTACTGAGTCAGTAATTTTCATTCTCATTTGTGAAAACTTTTTGTTTGCCAAAGGGAATGATGAGAAGGCAAAAATGTGCAAGCATGATTGAAAGAAGGTTTATAAAAATAGCAGTAGATTTACCATTCATTCTTGAAAAATTGTAGGAAATTAAAAAACAAACAAAAAAAAACCCCAAAAACCAAACAAACAAACCCCAAAAAAGCAAAGTGGGTTTAATACATAGAATCCTTTCAAGACTGCCTAAGATGTGATAACTTTCTGCTGTGGTCTGTCTAGAAATTTCTGTTTTTCTTCTGCAATTATGTTAGCTTGAATGGCAAGTTACAGATTTTGATGAATTTGAACACAAAACTGTTGTGATTCTTTCTTTAATGTCTGAATTCTTTGGGAATTGATGATTATTTTTTGTTTTTGGTGTGGTGCTATCAAAACTTCAGATTCATGCTGAGTGATCAAAGATAACATTTTTATTTTACTAGTAAAAAATAAAGTATTATTCAAATATATTTTTCATTACTATGACTCTGCAGGTCATATTTTCATAGAATCATAAAATGGCTCAGGTTGGAAGGGACCTTAAAGATCATCTAGTTCCAACCCCCCTGCCATGGGCAGGGATGTCAATCACTAGGTCTATGATCTGTGTTTTTTGAAAGCACTAGTCAAGTGATCTGTTGTGAAAGGCAGGTTCTTAAAAGCTGTGAAGAAGAGAGTTTTAAAGCTATTTACCTTTCCATTCAGTTTGGGGAAGACAAATTTCATTTATTATATTCACTTCTGCATTCAATGTGATGTATTGCCATCCATCAATAAAACAGTGAAGCTGAATAGATATTATGTTTTTTACTAGTGCACATTAGTCTGTTTCCCTCCCTCTTCCCTGAATAACAATGTTAAGTTGTAAAATGAAAACCATGATTCTGGGAAGACTTTCTCTCAGGAATGCTAAGCAAGCATGGGTTTAGTTTTGTGGATTTGTACTAAACAGTTTCTTGAGTTAAGTTGAAAAAAAAAATGAAGGTAGGACTCTCAGCCTCTCACTTAAGTGTGTGTGGAGTCCAGCATACAGAAATGTGGCTCAGTAAATAGGTACTTGGAGTGCAGAACCTTTGTGAAATGTGATATGCTGAAGCTTTCCAGGGCTGCTAATGTATGCTGTCAGGAGCAGCTCTTGAATTAGAGGTATGGTAAAATCAAATTTTTAAATGCCTGAAATGGAAGAATGAGGATTATGTGACCCTTGTAGGCTGATGGCAATAATCAGGAGATCCATTAAGATCTAGGATACAGCTGAAGATGTTGATGAGGCCTTCAGAAGCAGATCCTAACTGAACTTGATTTGCATGAAAATAATACACAAAAAAGCACACTTTATTTCCCACAACATTAGCACACACACAGAATTCTAAATTGCTGTCCTATTTGGAAGAAGAAAAGCAAATGGACATTCGGAGATAACTATGATCAGCTATGTTGGTTCCAAGAAGAGAATGTTGAAATGTAATGAATTTGTCATGTACTGATTACTTTTTAATGCAGGAAAATGTTTGAATATCTAGTAGCCTGCTAATATTAGCATACAGAGGTCTTATCCTTGCTATATCAGTTTGAAACTTTCTGTTGTACAGTGAGTCACACTGGTGACCAGTATCTTTCTCTGTGTCAGATCTCATCAACTTATTTCACTTGATGTGTCAGTGGCTTGGTTTGTTTCTAGGAATAGTGCATTAATTTTACAACAGCTGTACAGTTTTTTTGCTTCTGCTTCTCCTAAACTTCATTATTGTTGCTGCTCTGATAGCAGTTGTGAAGAGCAAAGGTTTCTTTAAAACAAACAACAACAACAGCAGCCAAACCCCAAACCTCATCCTGTTGTTTTTATAAGGTGGAAACTTTTCCTTGATATGGCTCATGTAATGAGCTAGGTAAGCATGTGTTTGCATTGTGTGTTGATTTATATGGCAAGGACAGTTGATTACTGAGAACATTTGTGTTGCAGCCTTTTGTGATTATGTGAATAGCATAACTTTGATCCTTCTTTCTGTATTGTAGTTGCAATTGGGTGTTGCAATCTCATAAGGTGTCTCTGAATCTTAATGTCAGACATACCAAAAAACTGAATGTCAAGATTGTTCCTTTAAGTTACTCAGAATTTTTATGTTGACCATGTATTAGAAATTGTGGTGGTGTTGGTTTTTTTTGGTTTAGCAGCTGTTTTTTTCTGCATTCTGTATTTATTTTTTACTATATTATAAATAACTTTGGATGGTCTTTCACTTTTTTTGTTGTTGGTAATGCTGCTGCTCCTGATCTCAGTGTGAACAAATGCAAGTCTTTGTGGATTCATTGGCAACTGGGTTGACTCTACAACTTTGAATTATTAATTTAATTTCTGCATGGATTGTGGAAAGTCCTGCACCTAACTTATGGCCAGTTCAAGGTTAATATTGACAGTTTAGGGAATGCAAGGTAGTTACCATACTGTTTATTGTAGAATTCTTAAAAAGAACATTTCTGTAAGAAATTTGAGAGTTCTAGAGGTTGAGATGTTAAGTTATGCTTGAGTCTGAATGTGTGTACTAGAAAACTGAATGCTGACACCTCCCCTCCTTCCTTCGCCTCACTGAACTCTGATGGCAAGTATCTTGGGTTATTAATGTCTAAGGGCAGTGAATAGATGTAGAAAAAGGTTCACTAATCATGCTTGGCTAGCTCTTGCAGAAGGTTAAACCTAAAAGGTAAAACATTAAGAGGAAGCACTCTTCTAGAGTTCATAAATTTGGTGATTGTATGTATGCACCATGTGGCTGTGTTTCTATATTACTTAAAGATGGGGACTAATACCTAGCACTGTTTAAGCTTAAGGCTAGTTTGTTGGATTGTTTTTCATTTCACTTCAGCTTGTATTTCACTTTTCTTTCCTTTTTTAAGCTTGGACAATGAAAAGAGGAGGTTTTTTTTCTGCTCACTTTTACTTGTGTATATTCTTTAAAACTTTTTTTTTTTTTTTTAGTTTTCCTGTAGTAGTGGTTCAAAAATCCCAAAATATTACCCTGTTAACACAAATTCTAGAAAGACATGTCTAGTTGATCTCCTTTTGGTCAATGGTATGTGTGGAGTGTACATGCACAAAACATACTTCAAGGCTTGTCCTAATCAACTTAAGCAAAATAAATTGAAATAAATATCTCCAAAGTATTTGCAGCAGTTAAATTATATTAATTTAAATGAGATTAAAGCTATAATATGTGTAGCTATTTTCTTGTGAAGATAAGCTTAAACAATATTCTTCCTCTGATCCTAGTTCAAAATAACAACCAGACCAGAACCCTTCATTTGAGGTTTGTTATTTCCCTTCAGAATATCTAGTCTCTGGTTTGGTTTTTTTTTTTTTTTAGCCCTTTGTTGGTTAGCTCTATAATTTTTCAAAGTATTATTTGTTTGTTATTTAGAACTTTGGTTCTTAGGCAGTGATCCATATATACATTCAGACTTCTGGTTGTGAGAATCATGGAACTGGAATAAATATTCTAAGTAGCTAATTAAGCACAAAATCAATATGAATAGAGGTTATTATCCACAGCCTCAGGTAGGAATTTTTGATTTAGGTAGTGTTTGTTAATAGATCTCAAATGTGAAAAATCCCATGAATTGCTGGGGAAACTTGAGTGGAATGACACAAATGGAGCAGAGTAAAAGTTCTGCAGATTAAACCCTGACTGCATTGTGCATGTGAAGCTAAGAAAGTAATATTCTGACAGTCTGTATGAGTTAAAGGTCTTTGATACAGTATTGTTGTAATAGGAAAAGGCTTAATTATGGATTTGTGATGTTTTGGCATTTTATCTTTTCAACAAATTTGAACAGAAAAATCCTGACTGAAAGCTGAATAATATATAGAGGAAAAAGATGAGCATCTAGTGACTTTTATCAGTTAAAACTTTAACTTGGTGGTTCAATTATATTATAGATTACTAGACTGCATTATTCTATAATTTTACTGAGTTTAGTGAAATGTAATGTCCACTTGAGCTGTTATTGTGGGCATCACTGGGTTATCATATAAATATGTGAAAATGGCTTCAGCAGTAATGTAGTGCAGAATACTCCAAAACAAATAAATGACTGTATGTTAAAGCTTTGCACAGTTGGCTACATGTAGCAAAATAATCATTGAATATTTGTTAATCATCTGAGCTTTACCTAAATTGATGGTCATGTAAAGTTAACTCAAATTTCTGATTTAGGCAAATAAAAAGTCATTAAAATGTGAACATTCTTCATGAGCCTGTTCTATCACTGGAGGATATAAAGTTGAATGTGTGGTGTTTGACTGAAAGTTTTACCTTTGTAACTGTGAATGTGGTGTGCAAGCAGCTCTAGAAGTGATATATTGCAACAGTTTATCCCAAAGAGCTTCATTTAAAGAAATGTGAGCTAGCAGCTGGGTGGGTATGAATTAACCATGTCTCATTAACTCATATTTACTTATGTCAATGTGGAGCTCTTTTAAAGTCATCTTTAGCTTTTCACAGAACACCTACTAAGTGCATTCAGGTTTTGCCAGCCCTGGAACTTTAAAATACCTGTAACTGAAGCTTTTTAGGCCTATATATATGTGTGTGTGTATGTATGTATATATATAAAGGCAGTATGTAGACAGACTGCATACCAGCTGCTTTGTATTCCCTTTGCACAAGCTTGGTATCCTACACTTCTGTATTCCTTCTGTCTTGTTTATTCATCTTTTGGAGATGAAAGTTGTTGAAAATGTCATCTGAGCGTTGCAGTTTCTATAATGGAAAAGCAAGTGTGTAGGTATTGAGTTGTGAATCCCCATGCTGATGTTTAGAAGCTTTGACTACTGATCCTATAATTCAGGAGTTCCTTGAAATTGGCATGAGAGTTGAACTTAAATGCACAAAAGTAACTTTGTAGCATAATGACTTCAGTACGGAAACCTAAGAGAAATAACTCTGGACTGAGGAATTCATTTAATCTTTTGACAATGCCTGTAACAATTAGCAAACTAGCTATAGTCAATGAAACTTAACCTGATTTTTTAGGTGTGACTAATAGATCTCTGCAGTTTCATAGCAGCTATATTATTACCTCAGGAAACTCCTAAACTCTTTAGCTTTGGTTGCAGATGGACACAACTGTGTCTGATTTTCCCTGAATGAGCACAATGGGATTTCCCCT
Organism: Galbula dea; assembly: GCA_013399015.1. Classification (NCBI taxonomy): domain Eukaryota; kingdom Metazoa; phylum Chordata; class Aves; order Piciformes; family Galbulidae; genus Galbula; species Galbula dea. Next base: position 2,115,768 of record VWZX01009005.1, read on the forward strand.
TTGCCATTCCTATTAATCCTTTCTGTTTAGTTAACTGTCCTTGTCTCCTTTCTCTGAATTTTATCTGACCACAAAGACAGGCTGGCCACCCATGAGAGTTTAAAGCTTAGAATAATTGCAGTTAATGAAGAGTATTTGGGGAAGTTTAAGTTTCTGTCATTCATGGAATGTGGTAGTACTGTAAGACTTCAGCATTACCATTAGGCCTTGAAAATTTAGACAGATATTTTCAATTTCCATGAGACAGTAGTTGTCTGATGGTGAGGGACTGGGAGCCTAGAAGCAGTGGAAGACATGAGATAATGAGAAGTGGTGTTGAAATAATTCACTAGCATGTATTCTTGTGCCTCTCAGTGAGTTTTGTTTGTGCCTCTCAGTCAAGTTTTGGCTCTTGGAAGTATCTGAATATAATTTTAACATGACTCCATCATGGAAGGACACAGCTGTATCTCAGTATGGTTGGGAACTTGTAAACTGCTGGTTACTAATGAATCATTTATGTAAAGGGTTTAAGTTTTGTCCTCTGAAAACTGGAGCTGTTAATCAGCTTCAACAAAAATACTTCCCTCTTCCCAAAAATTTGATTTACTCTGTGGCAGTTAATTTCATGGCACATTGATGATGGGTTTTTTTTTTTCCAGGTTTTCAGCTAAAAGAAATTAGTTTGGAAGTGGGTTTCCAGTTTCCCACACATCTGTTCAAGTTTTTGTCTTGAATCTGTTATTTCTGAGGCTGCAATATATTTCTCAATAAAATGTAAGACTGTAGTAGTCAAAGATTTCCACTATTTGGGTTGCTGAAAAATCCTTCAATGACAAATTTCAGTACTGCTATGTATCAGTGTAGCATGTGTTTCAGTCTTAATGTGAACTGCGATCAGAACCCTGAGTATGTCACAGGAGAGAAGTAAATTGTGTATGTTGGAGAAAAAATGAGTGAGTATGGGTGATTGTGAACTAAGGCATTTAGGAGCTCTTCTAGAGGAGCAGAAAGGCAGAATTAAGGTTGATACTAGAAGGTTATGGACTTCCTTCATCCAAAGACATGGTATTTTAGGTCATGTAACAGATCACAAGTGAAATGTTTTCTCCCTTGACAGTCAGGGATAGTACATTAGCAGGCAGTTTTCTGGCTCACGTTGATCATAGTGACAGGGCAGTTTTGAATTAAGTAGACTTGCCAATGCTTTTCTGCCCAATAGCTGTTGCCATAATCAGGGTGGAAAGAATTCCTCTATATGCTCACACAAATTGAGTCCTATTTTTTTGTCTCTGTTTATGAGTCTGCACTGTGCAAAAGGGATTCCTGTGCTCAGCCTCGGTTGCAGACCGTTTCTCCACCAGAAGTACAGTAGTCTGGCAAGCCAGCAGAAAGGATGAGAACAAGGACAGCAATTGTCAGACCATCACAGTCCATTAATTTTACCTTAATTATACTTTGGCCCATGATTAATATAGGTCATTGCTGCCTGGTCATATTGTAGATCATGCACAATATTGTACAATGACAAGTACAACTCCTCTGAGTCATTTCAGCTCCATGGCTTAAACAGTCCTTGTTTAAACAAGGTAAGGAAACTATTTATTTTAAAAATGTTTCCAAGAAGTCCTAATCCCCTTTGGGGGTAAATTGAAGAGTTTCTGCTATGACATTGTTTTTGACTGTTAGAAGGCAGTCAGGTTGAACACTGAAAAAGAAGTGGAAAAGATAATTTAAGAGCTGTTCTGCTTTTCCAGCAAGTAAAGTGACAATTTCTTTGCATTGGGTAGATTGATTTTCCCTTTAGCCTAAGGACTGGATGGAATGTCTTTGCAGGTCAAGAAGTGGGTTGACCAGGTAAAAAATATGTTCTCAGAATAAGACATTAGACCAGGAGTGCTTAGAAGCACTCTAGCTCACTGCCTTGCCAGTACATGCACAAACTCATCACTGGATAAGATGGGAGAAATCATTAGCTTAGGATAGATCACTCATTCACCATACAAGGTATTGTCACATGCTTTGTTCCAAAGAGTTTTGAATATTGTTGCAGTCATTTCCCTGGAGACTGCCCCCAACATCCAGCTCTTCTGGTTTGCATTGCTTGCAGGTCACACCTGAGCAAGGACTGCAGCCTTGTTGCCCCATCCATCTTCTTTCCTTAGCAAACATCCTTCTTTCTGTCCTAATTGCAAGTTAGATGTTTTCATTCTCCATATGTTTTACAGCACATGGTATAATTTGAGTGGGAGGGCCCAGTGCATGTGTTACCTAAAGGGAAGAGTTTCATATAAATGACTTTGGAGATGACTGTCCTGTAGCTGTGCCCCCTGTTGTCACCATGCAGACCACTAAACAGCTCTCCAAGAGTCACACTTTGTCCTAGGGTTTTCAGGAGAACTGAAGTTAACCACTGCTTTGCCTGAAAGTGTCTGACTAAAAAATGCAGAGGTCCTGGAGCTAGCTCAGGAGTAGCTGGGCTGCCTGGGTAGCAAGGGCAGGAGAAGAGCTGAGATTGACAGTTCCTATGTGCCCTGTTCCTGTTTGTCATTCAAAGCCTCTGGAAAAAGGAGAGGACATGCCAAGGAAAACAGCATAGTCTCAGACTTTTAAATATGTTCTTGGGAAATCAGAAATGTATGTCTGAACCCAAAGATTTGATACCCTGCTGCCTCTGGGAAGTTTGGCCAGAGTGATAATTGTAAACCCTGCACATGGGCTTTTCTTTCAAACCTGTCTGTACTTAAATGCCTTTTCCTAGTTGGTTGTCTATAATGTTTGATAGAAGATGGTTCAGTTTGATCTCTGCTTTGCCAGGAAATAAAACCCAAACTTGTAACACCCCCACCCAAATTAATTGAATCTGTTGACTTCATGGTTTTATTTAAAAGACAAAAGGTTTATACTTCTGAGTTTCTTACGTGTTATATAAAAAACAAGGCAAAAGGAATAAAAGTTGAGTCGCTTCAAGACATAAAGCAAATTATTTTCTGACAAAATGAGAGCAAAAAAGTATTAAAAAAACCCCAAACACAAAAAACCACCCAAACCCTTCACCTGTCATCTTAGTAGAGGCTATATTCTTGGGAATTTTGTTTACTGAAATCTTTTTTTCAGGCAGCTAAATGCATAAATCTTTGTAAGCACAATTCTGCAACCCCTGCTTCTTATTCCAGGGTTGCAGGAGTCTGGCAAGAGCTTCCTTAAATGGTGACTGCCCTTCTCTTCAGTTTTAATTGCATGTGCATATGTTTATGATGTCTTTTGAAGCTCAAAATTCTCTTCTTGTTGTCACGTAGAGCTGGGAGAGGCTTTTGCTCGTAGTGCCAGCTGATAGCTTCCTTGCAGTGATGAGCGAGTGGGACTTGGAAGGAAGGAGCTGCTTTTCACTGATAACCCTACATAATTACATTTAAAATGATGGAATGAGTCAAGGCTAATTTGGCTGAGTGTTTATGTATACTAATACAGGTAGAGTAGTTGCATTTCTTAAATAGTTTTCCTTTTCTGTGTGTTGCAAGACTATGAAAATTGCATTAATTAATTTAGCAATAATTCCCTTCTACCAAGAGGCAAAAATCTAACAACAGAAAGCTCTCCCTGCTATACCTAATTCCATATACAAAGTACTTGAATAATTTGACCACAGGAGCTATTCCACTCTTTCATGTACATATGTTCTTTGTTGCTTTGATATCTCAGGGAATTTTATTCTTGTGTGGAAGTAAACAAAACTGTTCTGTCTTGGCTATTTTAAGCAACAAGTGGAAACTTTCATGGGTGAAACAAAGAATTGAAATGTAAACTGAAACAGCTTTCAAGCTGAAGTTCAATTTTGGGGTTATAAACTGCTTTTGTAAGACTTCACTGTAACTTCACTGCTTCTTTTGGATAAGAGTATGATTGCAAAACACTGTTAGCGTTTCCCTGAGGTAACAGGAGGACATGAATGCTTGTCTGAGAAGACTGAGAAGCTGGAAACCTTGACTATTTCATTCAAAGTTTTGACTTCTGTGGTGGGAACTGAATAATGAGGAAAGCATTTGACTGAAAAATTGTAACTCCCTACTGTATTTTTCCTCCTCTTTCCTTCATTTGCTTTTTGGTCTCCTCTAGATGCTGTGTACATCCAGAGAGTAGAAAAACAGTGGCCTCACCCAAACCTCTCTTCAGGTGGTATTAATATGGTGGTTATAAATGTATAATAAATGTATCCTTTTGTTCATCTTTTCAATTTTTTGCAGGATGTTGACTTTTTCACCCACTGTCAAAGTATAGTTTGTATCTAACAGTATGCCTCTTCTCAGCTCTTTTTTATTTGTGTTTAACTGAAGATGCTTGCAATGGCATGTCAAGTTTGGTATGCTGCTCTCCTGCAGAGGTAACAGCCAACTAGAGATACTGATCAGTGGTGAAAGAGTTGTAAAACAAGAATTTGGAGCTCATAAGGATCCCAGTTTGTCACTTTGGATACTGAATATTCTTTTCTGCAGTGCCAGTGTAAATCTGTGAGAAATAAGTTGAACATCCTTTTGATCATCATGTGCTTAACTGAGAGAAGTGAAGCTGGAATTGATTTGAATGTTGTGTCCTGTCCTCTCCTGGCAGCAAGCTTGAGAAAAATATGTGCTGAATTCTTCCTCTGCAAAAGCCAATAGAAATTAATGAATTCATCTCTATAGAAACAGTCTGATTAAATTTGTTATGTTGGACTGAAATTTCTTCCTGATGCCTGTACAAAATCTTAAGAGGAAAAGATTGTGGCTCTTACTATCCAGGTATATGAGCATTGTAGAGTGCAGTTCCAACTGCTTAAATCTTTCAGGTTTGCAGCATCTGTGCAAGAACTGAGATGGAAAGATGCAGTGTCTGGTTTGTTTGTGTGTGCTTTTTCTTTTTTTTTTTGGTCCATCTTAGCATCATGTTAGGTTTGTCTTTAGAGAAGTGTTTATCTTTTCTAATGTCATCTTTTTACTTGTAAAGTCATCTTTTTACTTTGCTGCTTTGAACTCTGAAACTGTGATGCACTACAAGGCAAGAATACCTGGAAAAAAGTTCAGTTTATACTATAGCCTAAGGCTATAGGATCAGTATTAGATCAGCCTGAATCAAAACATTCAAATTTTGGAAATCACTCCCACATTAACATGGTTTGAATTTTCTGTGGCATGGTTCTTTTCTGTTTAGTTCTCTTGTTTCTTCAAGTTCTATTTTAATTATTGTTGCATGGAAAAGTGACAAGCTGAAGCAGGTGAGCTAAAGATTTATTGGTTTAAATTATTTTTGTGGACAATGGAATGATTCTTTTGTCTTGCATAGGTGGTTTAAACAAAGGTTGTTTTTATTAGATTATATTTTATTGGTTTTTATTTTTATTGTTTTAGAGCAAAATACAGAAAGTACAGAATGTATCTCAACAAATACTGACAAATGTTTTAATTCTGGTATGTTCTTGAGAAATTGATACTATTATCATTGCAATGAGTTTTTTGTATGAAACATGTGACATGGGTAATTCTGTGTTTCCATACTTCATTCTAGTTCCAGAACTGAGCTAAATTATAGTGTAAGCCTATTTATGCTTGTCTAGTAATATCCATGTATGTGGAGGAGATATAATAGTAGCAGGCAGGAGGAATACTGTTGCTTGAAGCAGACTAAGCATGGTTGAAGAATAGAGCTTTCCACTACCTCTGAAGAGGTAGAGACTACAAGGATCACCTCATTCACTCTGAGGCAATGCACAGGAAATGTCAAAATCTACTCATATGACAGTTTAGGATAGGAGGTGATGCATTGAAACTGCAGGCATGATACAGTCCTTTAAAATGAGACTTTGCTACTGGTTCATGGTTGAGGCTCATCCCTGTGAATGGCATCAGATATCCAGTTACAAATGAACAAAACTATTTGATATTGTAACTCAGTTTCCACTTGTGTAATGGTTCTTACTAACAGGCTGGTGAGGTGTTGGTGCAGTGCTGACCCACATGAATTCCATAAAGATATATTTGCAGGTACCCTTTTAGTTCTCTTCTGCTCAAATACCTACCTAATGCAAACTGAGAGAAACAGTAAGAAAGTTACCCTACCAAGGCTTGTGTCTATGAGATCTGAGAATTTGTTGCACCTTTTTGCCCCCTGAGAAGTACTTAGCTTATTTTTACTGTAGAATGTTTTGCATAATTGTATTTCATTAATGTTTGAATTTGTTAAGTACTCTGGAATGCTAGGAGAGCATTCAAGCTTCAATATATCTACTTGTTTTAAAAGGAATAAAAAAAGTGAGATATTGTAAAGTCAGTGAGATACTTCTGTCAGTTAATACAATTTATGTATGCTATTATCTTTCTTCTTCAGACTAGATGAAACTGGCTCCAGGAAAGTGATATCGTTTGTTAATATGTATTAGAAAAGAGCTTGGGATATAGTTACATTGATAGTTGTTTCACCAGAAAATACTTTTACATGCCATGAGTACCATTGTTTTTCATGGTAGACTATTTTTTTTTCCACTCTTGAAAAAGCATAAACAAAGATGACATCAGCATATGGTAATCTTCTTACATGTGCAGACAATCTGTCTTAAAACAAGTTGTTAATATACATTTCCCTTAATTTGCAGTTCTTTGTCTTGACAAGCTGGTTAGTTTCAAACTCCATATTTCCTTTAAACTGTGTGTACCCATTAATAGAAAAGATGAATATCATTTCTGAGAAATATAGAAAGTTGAAAAGACAGATTTTTTTTTTAATGAAAAAATAGAGAAAAATAATTTAAGTTTCTCTTTTAGACATGTATGCTTTGAGCTTATTGGATTAGTTTCCTGTGAAATAATAAATCGTTGTGGCATTTTCTGATATTCATGGGAAAACTTGAAAATACTGATAAGAGTCTAAGCCTTTCAACTGAGACTGTGGCCAACATCTAGAACTACCTCCAAAAGTGCTTGTATCAAAAAATAGCAGTATTTTTTTAGTTTGCTTGAAATTATGTTGAAATTTGGTGCTCTTAGAAGTAATTTTAAAGTGATACTTTCAATTTATGGATGATCTTTAAAAGAAACATTTAGGAGATGTTTCATTTATTGGCTAGAGGGAAAGGAAATATTTTCAGGATTTGCTTGTTTCTTTACTGTTTCCAGTTGTTGACCAGATAAAAATCTGGTCAGCTTTCTTCATCTGAAAGATTTCTTGGAATAAATGCAATTTGTATTTTATTCTGGAACTTTGTAGAGGGAGAATTAGACATGTAATCAGGAAAATCTGAAATGAATGAGGTTTAGTTAAGATTGACATTTTAATCTCTGCTTGAGTAATTGTATATTATGAGGGTTGCTCAGCTGCCTCCCATACTGCTTTTTATCTGTATAATGAGTGACAGTTGTTAGCATGTGTTGTGACCTGGCTTGTTAAGAAATTTAAGCTGACCCAAAAGAAAATCTCTGCCATTTTCTAAAATCTGCTTATTTTGCAGAAGTTAGTTTGGTTTTTGTGGGTTTTTGTGTTGTTTTTTTTTTTCCTTTAAAAGTCTTCCTGGAGGTTAATTCAACTGTGTCTTGTTCAATTGGTCCACTCTGTGCCTGTGTAGAGTATTTCAGGCACATTAATGGGAAGGCTGCAAGATAAGGGTCTTGCTTTCAGCTGGAGGGAGGGAGGCAGATCCCTATTCCCTCCAGTGTATTTTAATGTTACTGTTCCTTTGAATAATTCTGCCTTATGCCACTATCTTCAGGCTTTAATGAAATACTGTGTGCCATGGAAGAAATGAGCACCTGAAGTACAGCTTGGACAGAATACAAGTATCTGTCTGAAGAGACAGAGGCTGTTAACTTGCTTGTTAAGTGACAGAGGCTGAAAATGTTTTGATACTCTGAAATTCCTACCACTATACAGGGAAAATAGAAACAGGCTGGTGGAGGCTCTATACCCACTAGTAGTAAGTGGTTTGGGAAAGGAGGAATAAAAACCCCCATTGTTGTCCACAGTGAGTGAGTGCGAACTGGAGGGAAAATAAAAGCATTAGGAAGCTTTCTGGTTGTTGGCCTTTCTCTGTAAATTAAAGGAGGGCATTTCTTCCCTTGACTCTTTCAGACTTACCAGCACTTTAGGTGGCCCCATTCACCCCAGAGATTTCTGGCGGCCCTGGTAAGGACTTAAAAAGAGCTGGCTCAGACTGGTGCTGGGAAGGCAGCCCAGGCTGTGCAGCCAAGAAGGGAAGGAAGGTCATGCAAAGGGAAACCATGTGAGGAGCCTGGAGATCACATCATCTGCTTGAGGAAGAAAGCTGTAAGATGCAAGTCCCCTGTAACAGCCTGAAATGTTGTAAACTGTTCCTTTGCTGGGAGGCACCTTACCTGTACTGACTGGAAAGCAGCAGAAGCAGCATGACTTTTGCAGTCCATTGGCCCTTGTTAGGAAGGGAGAGAGCAGCTTCTGTTCCTTGCTTCTAGGACAGGTTATGCATTGTTTCTAGTGAGTCCTAACAAAATGCACAAGCAGTCCTGGAAGCAAGGAATGGGACTTAGGAATGTGCTCATCACCTTATTGCACTAACTATATTAGAATAAAGCATATACTAAATGGATTAAGAAGCTACCATCTCAAAAGTAGGTCTTCAGAAGAAGCCTGTCCATCTTTTCAGAGCTTAACATAATTTTTGTCAATGATCAAGAAACAAAGAATAAATCATTGACAATTACACTGTCTGCACATTTTGGGAAAAGGCAAGTAACTACCACAGTGAAATTACACTTGAAGCAGCCAGTTTCTAAAATCAAGAAAGTTAGAGCCCAGTCATAGGGATGGAAACCACAATCTGAAACACTTGGACTTTGAAAGGGCCAGTAGCCAAGTTTGTGTCCCCTAGGTCATGCTGTAGAAGAAAATGCTAGTCATAGTAATACATTCATTATATATACATCTGAGAATATATAAATATGTAGGTATGGAAGAATATATAAATACCAGTGTGTGTATTGTGCATATTGGTCCAGACCAAATTTGTATTGAACTGTTAGGGAAGGAGGAAGAAATGGTTGAAAAGAGCACATGATCAAGGAGTTAGAAGAAATGCTTATGAATAAAACAGGAGCTCAGTTTGCTAACCAAATCAAAGATGGGAAGTTAATGCAATAATAGCACAGAGGAATTTTAAGGACAAAAAGCCAACAATTAAATCACTCTGCTCTAGTGCTACAGATTAGATGCAGGATTACTTGAGAGTGAGGTCCAGATTTTAACATCAGCAGGAGGAAGTTACCAGAATCTGTGGAGGTTTCCCAAGCCCCTAGCCCTCCATCATGCCTCCGTGCTGTGCTGGAAGATCTGCTCTGGCAAACTGGCACTAGCAGTATTAGATACAGCAGAGTAAATGATTGAAATAAAATTTGCAAAATCAGGAGAGCAGAAAAAAAATCTTTGCATAATGATATAGTATCTTCTGACCTTAAGTTTGATTAAATGTTCTTATATATCCAAGGAAAGTTCTTGGCATTTTACAGTTAAATTGACTGGTGACTGCTGTTGCAATTGGACAAAGGCTAATGGCTTAAGCTAAAAGGGAATAGATCTAGACTTAGATATAAGGAGGAAATGTTTTACTCTGAGGGTGGTGAAGTACTGGAACAGGTTGCCCAGAATGGTGGTAGAAGTCCCATCCCTGGAAGCAATCAAGGTCAGGTTGGATGAGGCACTAAGCAAGCTGATGTCCCTGCTCATTGCAGAAGGGTTGGACTAAATCACCTTTAAAAGTCCCTTTCAACCCAAACCATTCTGTGATTAATTTGTCCATACAGTAATTGTATGATTACCATACTAACAAGGTGATTTGGATAAAAGGTAACTTAGTTGCATTGCATCTAGTGTCACTATTGGATGCATTCTTTTGGTGCCTCCAGTAGCTCTGTCTGATCATGGACCGCTTTCTGTTTGTGTCTTCATGACATGTGATTGAATTATATCTGATAGAAAATTTTCTACTCTTGCCCCTAAATGAAAACAAAAAAATGAACAGTCTTCTGGAAAACTGTGATTCAATTTAAGTCTGTATTTCTTTTTGCCTTGGTTTTATATCTTGAAAATGATACTAAAATTCCTCCTATTTGAGCATTTTTTTAAAAAACATTTTTCAGAAAGAGTAAAAACTTTCATTTTTTGTCTCTGCACAGTCTATGTATTGAGATGTTCCTAGAAAATGTTATTACTGGCATTGAGTATTTTTTAATAAACATTTGAGCACTGCTCTTTAAAGGGAATTACTCAGAGTATGTCTTAAAATCATATCTTGTGTGATAATCAAGCTCAGTTTCTAGTGTATTTTGGTTTTGTGCTGAAGCTTAACTTCAGCTACTTGAACAGAAATTGGGAAAGTGATATTTAAAGTGGGGAAACTTTTTTTTTTTAAATGAAATTTAAATAAAATTAAAAGCATCTTCCAAAATTGTTGTGCTCCCTCCCTTCTGCTTTCACAAATTGTGTAGCAGAAATACCTCTCCATAACATTTAATTTCTCATTGAATGGTAATAGAAAGGAATAGAATGATAGAATGATCAGAGCTGGAAGGGACCTTAAAGATCATCTAGTTCCAACCCCCCTGCCTGGCAGGGACACCATCCACTAGATCAGGTTGCCCAGGGCCCCATCCAGCCTTGTCTTAAAAGCTTCCAGGGACGAGGCTTCCACAACCTGTTCAGGGCAACCTGTTCCACTGCTTAACCACCCTCATAGTGAAGAACTTCTTCCTAATATCCAACCTAAATCTCCCCTCCTCTGGTTTACACCCATTTCCCCTAGTTCTATCACTGTCTGACCTCCTAAAAAGTCCCTCCCCAGGTTTCTTGTAGGCCCCCTTCAGATACTGGAAGGCCACAATAAGGTCTCCTGGGAGCCTTCTCCTCTGCAGTCTGAACAATCCCAACTCTCTCAGTCTGCCCTCGTAGGAGAGGTGCTCCAGTCCTCTGATCATTCTCGTGGCCCTTCTCTGGACTCGCTCCAGCACCCCCATATCCCTCTTGTAACAGGGGCTCCAGAACTGGATGCAATGAAGACCCTAATCTAAACCCTTATTGCTATGGTTCAGAAGAATTGAAGATGATGATATGTTAACCTTGATGTGCTAGTTGTTTTGGAGAGATCTTTCACCTTCCACTAATAATCAGGAGACATTTAATTGCAAGCTTCCTTCCAAGAAACTATGATTAATTTGTATATTAATGCTTAAGTTCTATTCACTTAAAAAAGATTCAGTCAAGAAAGATCCCCTGTGCTTTAAGACCACAAAAATATTTTTAAAATTTAATGAGATTTAATTAAAAATGTTAATGTTTGTTGCTTCCAGTATTACCCTAGTGGTAAAAGACTTGGCTAAAGGATCTTTTCATGATATTAATTATTGGTGTAGTTGGGTGGGGATTTGGGGTGTTTTTCTTAGTTGAACTTCCCAAACCACTGCTGCTCTTTCTCCTCATTACAGCAACCCTAAATGGAAGCAGCAGAGCAGAGGGAGATCTGTCTTGGTCTATATCTACAAGCAATGCCTTTATTCCCCACTATGTGTGCACAAATGCTGCCTGGGTTTCTTCCTTCATCCCTGAGCAGCTGGGAGTGGCCATGTCCTTAGTTTGTCTGATGAAAGAGATTGAGTTCTTCAAGAAGAAAACCTCAGTTTACTTTCCCTTCATCAGTTCCCATTTAGCATCTTTGAATAGATGGGTTGCCTCTGGGCAATTGGAAAACAAAAAGTCAAAATGTAGCTGTCTGTCAACTTTGTCTCCATTCTACCATGCAAGTAATTTTTTACAAATAAGGAATCAAAAATTAATTCAGGTAGCATTAATTCAGTAGCTGTTTGGAATATGTTGGTACAACAGTAGTCCTGTTGCATGAGAAGAAAGAAGATTCAGGCTGTTAACTTTCAGCACTGATCACATGGCAATAATGTTAATACTCTTCCATCTGGGAGGACAGAAAGATAAAGGGAAGGAAAGGCTTGTGTGCCTCATGGTTTGTTCTGTCACTAGCTGTTAATCTCTGTGTACTGTGGTTTTTTGGTTTGGTGTGGTTATTGGTTTTAACTCCAGGAAAGTGTTGCATACTTATTGAAAGCAGACTTCATAGAATGCTGAGAGGAATCTTGTGGTATCATTGGTTTCACAGAATCACATAGAATATTAGGAGTTGGAAGGGACCTTGAAGGATCATCTAGTCCAACCCCCCTGCCACAGCAGGATTCCCTAGACCAGGTAATTTGAAAGATAATAAGGCAGAACATCAGCATCTCGGAATTTTCTCTCAAGTATTCTGTATTTGGTTTCACTATCTTCAGGTTTGTGGCACTGCTGCAGCTGCTGTCAACACTTTCTGCCCCTAGTTTGTTGCATACCTGCAGTTGGCTGGCTGTCTCTTTCTCACTTACTCTGTAGCTGGTACAAAGGAGAAAAAAAAAAAAACAACAAATGAACAAAATATCGGCCTGTTTGTTACATTGTGTCACTGATCTGTGTTGACGTACTGCCATTTATAAAAGTGGAGGGGAAAAAAAAAGGCAAGTCACTCCTTCCTTAACCTAAAAGCTTTTAGTAAATGGAAGGTGGGGTGGGCTGGGAGCCAGGAGTCTGGGTGCTCTTGCCTCTCTTCTGCAAACTGAGGAGGTTGGTTGTGCTGGCCAGTTCACAATCCCTGTTGACCCAAGTCTCTGGTCTCATTTGTAATGTTGATGTAAGTAGCATTTTGTATATATTTAACTGGTGCTATACTCAATCATTTTAGTGAGTGTTTGAAACAGAGTTCAAATCTGAGCTATTTATCACATTTTGATCTCTTAATACTTTTGGTATGAATGTGCAAAATACATATTCAGTGGTATCTGTTAATATCTGACTTCCTTAGTAGGGCACAGTTTTGCTTCAGAGATGAGCAAGTAACTCGTGAACCACAATACTGGATCTGCCCATGTCCTATGGCAATACGAACAACACTGAGTAGTGACATAGAAAAGTGTGGGCAGAAAGGATGTTACAAGGAAAAAGAAAAAAAATCCTATGCTAGCTGTTAGCTGTGAGCAGTGGAACAGGTTGCCCAGAGAGGTTGTGGAAGTCTCATCCCTGGAAGCTTTTAAGACAAGGCTGGATGAGGCCCTGGGCAACCTGATCTAGTGGATGGTGTCCCTGCCAGGCAGGGGGGTTGGAACTGGGTGATCTTTGAGGTCCCTTCCAACTCTGACAATCCTATGATCTTCAGGGGCCCATGGTGCAGTCAGCTGCATTGTCTGTTCCTCTTGCAGCTTCTCCACTACCATGGGAGGAAGAGAGATCTAACAGATCATGTGTTCATATCCTTCTAATCCATGATATGAAAGAACGGTGTGGGATGTGCATTTATTAAGAAACTGATAGCATGTGCAGCACTCTTGTCCCTCTGCATTATGCAGTTTATTATTAGAACTTTGTGAGCATGTTTCCCCTCTCCTGATGCTGATAATAATACTGACAGAACTGCTGAAGAAGCAGAAGGTTGTGCCTATAAAGAGATTAGAAATGGATTTTAGCAAAAAAAAGATTTTTTTGGGGGAAACTTTAGATCTACTCCTTGATCACTTTGTGCTTTCTGCTAGCTGTGTAAAGACAAAAAGAATTACTGGAAGGGAAGATCTGCAGAAAGGTGGTAGCTGGTAGCTGTTTGTGTTTTGCTCAGCCAGTAGCTGTTTGCTAGTGTGCAAATGAGGAGAGAACAACAAATTAGATGTTAATTTATTTCATAAATGAGTGATGTAGCACTTGAAATATTAGTGCTATTGGCTTCAGTAAAAAAACCCTCAAAGATATTCTTTGTTTATTTGCATATTTGGAACTGATGAAAGATGGGATTGCAAAGCACATGAGTACAACCTCTGTAATGATGGCTGAACATGACAGTGTCTGAGAACCAGTCTGAAAAAAAGAAATCTCAGTTTCCATTTAGGGGGGGGAAAATACAGTAAGAATATTCTAAGATTTCTGAAAACAATAATAGATTTCTGGCATTATCTTAGTTTGAGTTCAAAAGGTGCATACCATCTGACCCAAAGAAACAAAAAGAAGCAAGGCAAAGGAAAATGTCTTTGGAGGAATCTCCAAAATGCAAATAGTTGGCTTGAAAGGAGTAATGTGAAGCATGGAGCCAGAGAGGCATGCATGCTGGCATAAGCCATATTTTCTCTTTGGACACAGAGACTTGGATTTGTAGGATGGTTATGCTTCTCACAAAACTGAACAGAAAAGAACACAATGTACCTTGAAAAAGAACCAGATGTATATATATTCTGCAAAATGAAGTGATTTGTTTAATAAACTACTTCATCCCCTAGTTGGAATAGTTTCCTTGAGCATGATACAAAATTGGGTATTGCTTATATGTTTGACACTGAAACATAAATTATTAGCCAAAGTTGAATGGAAAATCTACTCATGTGGGCATAAGTAAAAGTTAGGTGGTATAGTATCTACATTTAATTAAAAGTTGTCAGATAAAGCAGCACACTTAATGACTGAAAGCAGGTGGAGAATACAACTTTGTGAGTATATTATCAGTTTAAGTAAAAAGTTGGAGAGGACATCAGGAGCCTGATTAATCACTCCTATTTTCTGGTGACATCTGTTTCTGTAAGTAGGGATGTTTTTAGATAAAAGCATATTTAAATAAAATAAAAACAAATGAATGAATGCAAAGGCATAGTACCACAGGAAAAAACAAAGCAATAAATATACTGAAAGTCACATCAGTGAAACCTTCATAGCTACAAATGGTATGCACATACAGCTGCAAGAACCATTTCAAAAGCCATCAGTCTTTGACTTTAAGAAGGAGCTGGAGGATGAAGGGACAGCCAAACAGAAAATGTGTTAAATATCTTCAGCTTCACTCTCGAGGTAGCTGTGAATGCTTTAGGGTGGTGTTCTGATCAGGAAAAGTTGCATTTTTTGTGACCAAAAGTTTGCCAGAGTTGGTCTTTCCTGTGCTGTCCTCGAGAGGCTGTCTGGAGCCTGTTTTAGCAGCACACACAGACCCTTTCATTCCTTCATGAGGTTAGTCTGCTCACATGTATTGGTTTGACAGATGTATGGTATTTTTATCCCACAGGGTCTGTCTCTGTATGGCTGTCACCACTTACAAAAAGTTCTACATGAGACTTAGGGATATAAGGTACCAAGCTATGAATAAAACTGCAGTGTCATAAACAATGTGTATATAAACTGTCTGGTAAAGGTTGATGTGAATCACAGAAACTCAAACTGAGAGTGCTTTTTCTCTTACTGGCAAGCTAGAGACTTATCTACTCTGTCAGACATTCACAAGTTCACATTTGTGTTATCTGGGAAAAAGGTGAGGGGCAAACTGCAAGTTCCTTCTGCTGTCCTAAAGTAGCAGGTAAGAGGTTGGCTGCAATGGCTAAGTTCCAAAAACCACTGGCAGAAGTCAACAGAAAAGTGAAGTATGGATTCATTTCATTACTTACTTACTGAAATTTCACCTTAGGTTATCTAGAGTTTGAGGAAAGGAGGATGCAGTTACTATTGGTTTTCTAGAACTGGCCAAACCAGAGCAATAGCAAGAATATCTCATAAGGACTGCAGCAAGCAAACAGGGTAGGAATTAGTGGTGCTATGTGCCCAGAAGTGCTTACAGCAAGGGAGCTCAGCAGTTTATCTGTGGCTCTTGACCATAGGTAAAAATAATCATTCAATGTACTTTTCTTTTGGCTTCTTACTGAGTTTTGTGAAGGAAAGTTCTGATTTACATTTGCATTAAATAATAACTTGTTTTGCAGGATTTTCTCCCAAATGTAGAAACTGATATTTTGGAAAAAATCCAGATGTTTATGGCTTAATAATATATTATTTCTTATTGATAATATATAGGAATTCTTAACATGGGTCTTCTTTTAACCTTGGCAAAGGAAAGGGAAATAAAATGTTTTGACCTGAGTTTGTGCATAGTAACTGTTGGGGCTTCTGGGAAGGTTCCTAGCTTTTGGGTGTGTGTGAATGCCCTGCTCTCCAAAGGATCACAGAACCAAGCAGTTGCTTGAGAGAAAAACTCTTTGAGTGTGTATTTCTGAGTGTCTGTTGAGAGAAGCCTAATGTTCATCTGTTGACATTTGTTAGAAAGATACTTCTCCAGGAATATAATATGGGGGTAAGGTTTGTTTGGATGTTTTTGGTTGGTTTTGTTGGTGTTTTTGTTTGGTTTTGTTTTGTTTGTTTGTGGTTTTGTTGGGTTTTCTTTTGGGGGGGAGTAGGGGGTTGGGAGTGGGACCACCACCAAAAAAAACAAACTCCAGATTGTTGTGTTAAAAAGTAATTTGTGATTCATATTGATTTATAAAATACCTTGAAGATATAGATTTGTTTGTGTTTGTAATTATCTCCCCAAACCTTCCTAGTCAGAGTGAGGGACTTCATTTTCTGTTGGTGTTCTGACTGAATTGAGCAGATGGCAAAATAACAATGTTGATTAAACAAACAGTTTGGTGTTTATAAACTCTGTTTTGCTGCACTCTTTGTAGTACCCAAACATTTGGCCCAAGTACTGTTACTTAATGAGTTACTGTAGTTCAGCTGAGGTGCATTTTCCCCTGAATTTACAAGGAGCTGAAAACATGAACCTGTTTGGCTATGGATTACTTGATGTGCATCATCTGAATAGGCCATGAGAAGGCATATTATATCAGAGGTCTTTTAGAATCACTATCCACTCATATCTGACTGTCACACAGTGTTCTACCCTGGAGAGCATGTTGATCCCCTGAGTCACTGATCTTGAATAATAAGAAAAAGCTTTGTGTACTTGATTTAAATAGTTGGAAGGACTTGTGTCTGTAAGGAAATTCTTGTTTAAAGTTAATTGTTAAAAACTTTAAAAGTTATTTTTGTATGGCTTAAAATACATCTTGTGGTACTAAATATAAACTTAATCTGTAGGCAGATGTGTATGCAGGTGATTGCACAAATGTAATTTAAACCAGTTTTAATTAATATTTTCAGTTAACACAATTTGTCCTTTACTGATGAATCTGATGTGTTTATAGCATGCAGGCAGCAGTTGGGTTGTTGGAAATAGATGAGTAGTTCTCTGCCTTGTATTACAAGTGAAGATTGGAGCTTTTTGCAGTCTCGAAACTTTGTAGTTAAAATTAAAACCAAAATACCCTCAAATCTTTCCATTCTACACTGGAATGAAAGAAGCTCTTGGAATGTTGAGAGTAAGACTTCTATAGTCAGGTATAAGCAAGCATTTGATTGAGCCCTAGAGTGCTTATGAATAGGAGAAGGGGAAAACTTAGTACTCATCCTTCGCTGAGGGACCCTGATGTGGTGTCAAGCAATTCCTCTAGCCCATGCAGATGTGGTATCACCAGAACACCTCTCATTCCTCCCTGCTTTTTGTTTTTCTTCTTTTTCACTTTTCCTATTAAAATAAATATGAAAAAGGGGAAAAAAACCCCTGAGAACTTGGTTTGGTAGATCTGTGAGGACTTGAGACATGAAACTGTTTTGACATTGCTAGACAACTAAGGCATGTATGGAATTAGAGGTTGGGCATTTAAGGATGCTTGCCTGTGAAAACTTAAATCCCTTAGGGACTCAGGGTCTAGGCAGTATATTTGAAGGCTGCTGCTTTCAACCTACAAACCTGAATTTCTTTTAGTACCTTTGTTGATCTGGGTCTAACTACTTTATCAGACTGAGCATTAAAAATCTTTCCTATAAGAAAAAAAGAAAACCCATTTAGCCATCTTGCTTAAAACAGGTATTCCCTGTGGAGGAGCTCTAATGCAAACCAGTGTATCACAAGGCTTTTTTTTTCAGGGTGTGATAATCATGCTTATGTCAGTTAAAAAATATGCTGAGTTGCAGAAGTCTGAGATAACTGTTATAACTTTCTAAGGATTTCTTAGGCCTGCACTGTCTCCTTACCCCCAGTTCAGTTTGTAACTGTCAGTAAAATTAACTGACAGGACAAGGGGAAAGCAGTAACACAGATTTACTGAAAAGAGAAATTAAAGCTATGCAGAGGCAGAAAAACTTACAATATTTAGTATGAATTCAGGTTATATAATATTTTAAGAAAGAATGTAAAGTAATAAAGTCATTAACTCTGTCCTGGGGAATAGGACTTAATTCACCATCAAGTTCTTTGGCTTTATCAGTGTGTTAAATTTAATGAATAATTTCTTGAGTTTAAAAAATAATTATTTTAAAACTGTTAATTTAACTAAATACAAAGATACAGACTTAACAAAACTCATATCAAGGTGTGGAAGCATGTAACTGAAACTAATTGTTAACACTGAAACTCAAGGTGTAAGTTTTTCAAATATTCAGATTATCAAGAACTTTATTTAGAAATCAGTTTGGGAGAGAGAAAAATATTTGAAAGCAAAGTTAAAAGGTTTTGACTTAAATTCCAACATATATAAAGCATATCAGCATTTAAAAAATAAAATTACTGAAAATAAATACCACTTTATGAAATACTCTAAAATCTTGGGGTGTTTTGATTCCAATTACACATGAACCTACAGACACTTCAAAAACTGTCAAAATAAGAAATCTTTTGAGATTAAATACCAGCACAGTGGATGTGTTTTTTGTGAAACATTTTGGTGTCAATAAACAGCATTCTCTGGTGGATAATTGTTTGATTGTAGTTTTTTTCCAGTTAGCTCTAGTATAAAGTGGCTTGTGCATGTTTAATTTTGTATGGCACATTTCCATTTTATCTTAGGAGCTTTATAAAGATTAAGCTTTATAGGGCTCTTTTCTGCAGATATTATCCCTATTACACAGGAAGGTAAGCAAATACAGAGGAAGGTTAATTGAATTGCCCTGCTGCAGTATGTGAGCATTGGATCTGGAACTACAATTTGGGAATGATCGTTCTCAAGTCAGTACTTTAATCTAATAGAGCACAGGAGTCTTTCCTCTGATATTGTAACCATTGAAAAAAGAAGGGCAGACAACACAAAGTTAATAAGATCTTAAAACTGAGCTCTAAGGTATTGCTTTTCATCCTGTTAAGACTGTTTTCCTCTTTATGCATTATTTCCAGTAACAGCCTTTTTTCCTTTATTCTGTAGCAGGTAAGCTAAATGGGACCAACTGTGGCTGCTAAGAACCTGGCTGTTCATTTTCAGGCCCAGAGTTTCAGTTGCTCATACATCTTGGCTATATTGTTCTGTGTATTTGAATAAATTGTAAGGCACAGATTTTTGAGGGCCTTTAGAAACTCAGCCTCTCAATGAAGACCACTCTAAAACCATTTGTGTGACTAACAGAGGAAATTGTCTTGTACTTGTAGCAGTGACTGTGTGGTGTGGACTGTTGAAGCAAAATGTGCATGGTCACTATCCTGCTAAAAGTAGATCCTTGACATGCTGAAGCTGTACAAGTGATCTGTGTTGTAGGTGTGCTTGATTTCTACCAAACTAGTGTAAGCATTGGTTATAGCTTTAACTCCTGTGCAGTATTAACTGTGTCACTTAAACCAGGACTGAAAGTTGAGATCTGGTCATGAAGTACATTGCATTGTTTCCTGATTTTGGAAGAATTATTTAGTTAAAGCCTTTACTATCTAACTATAATTTGAGTTTCTGTGAGTCACTTAGTTTGGCAATTCTGTTGGAGTTGTAGTGGAAATAGAGGTAAAACAGCACTGCCATCGGGACTCGGGTAATGCCAGACCCTTCAAATAGAAGGTTGCATGAGGAGAAAGGAGGAGTACAGCAGAGAGGGGATCTTTGACCATTGCCTGGAAGGGGTCCTCCTGCAAGTACTATAGCAACACCAGCCACGTGTACAGTGCTCTTTTTTAATTGAGTCTGTTTCAGGGTAGCCTTTGGGCTTTCAGGGATGGAGGGAAAAAGCTTGTTAGTGTTTGAGAGAAGATGCGCCCAAGATCTGCTTTCCCTCTGTGCTCTTGGAGCTGCTCAGCACTCTCTCTGCTGATGTTAAGCAAGGCTATGGATATGTGGCATTCTTTGCAGGAATGATTCCTTTGTAATTTTTTTTCAGCTGCTCATTATCATGAGCATTATTAGCACAAATATGTTTGTAGAAAATGTAAGACTTTTATGTGGAGGTGCAATCATCTTTCTTCCTTCAGGAGGGTGTTGTAACAAGAATAATTTCAGTAGGTTTTGTTTGAATTGGTTTTGTTATTTTTTGAGAAGTGTCTTTGTGTCTTTTCAGTAGGTTTTCTTTTGTGAAAGTTGCCAGAGCTCCTGTTGCAGGTAAACTTGCTTACTTGGGACTACAGTTTTAGTGCAGGAGAAAAATTTGTGCTCCCTTTTTTCTTCCTGAAACTTTTAGAAATAGAACAAAACTGTGATGCCTTTGTGCTTTCTCTAAAAGCCTGAGGAGACAACAGAGTCCAAATGAATTTCATCACTCTGAGTATAATAAAGTAGGCTAACTTGCCTCCATGAGAGGGAGGTATCCCTCTCTCCTTGCCTTGCCTCCTAGGGAAAAATAAGGAAAACATCTTTCTATACAAACATGGTGGTTGTATGTACTAGGGAGTAAGGGAATGTACTTTGCCATTGACAAGCTGCAAGTTCAGAACCTAATTTATCCTATGGTAGGGTGCTTGTCTGTATCTGTAGTTGTCTGTAGGTATCTGTAGTTATCCTTTTGTCCCAGTGTCTCTTGAAGGTTTGACTCTTTTTGTAGACAAAGATTTGCAAAGTCTGCCACAAGGAGCAGTTGTGTTATTTCCTGGCAGTGGAAATCCTAGGCCTTTCTAAATTTTTTTCTAGTTTTGCACATCTCTGTGGCAGTGATGCACAGAATCAGTTGAATCTTCATTGAGAATACAGAAAAACAAAGGTGTAATGAGATAATCTAGAAGATATTAATGTAGGAGGTTGGGTAAGCAACCTGCTTGTTCCTCACAAACCATTTCTGGAGTAAAGGCAAGCACTGTTGTTGGTTGTCCTGGGCACTTCTAGCTGAAATTGTACCACAGAAACTGCTGTAGCAGCTGGTGAACTTTTCTGGTTCAAAGTTGCAGAGAAGAATTTAGAGACTTACAGAATTCTTTTTACCACTGAGCTCAGTAGGGCCTAGCCAATTTTCTAGAAGTCCAAGACCTGCATTCACAGTTGAGGCAAACATTTCCCTTGCCTCTGCTTTTCTCCTGCAGTGATTCCAGTGGCTGCTGTAAATGCTTTCAAAAGGAAGGAGGGAGCTGCACTGAGAAACGTAGGCGCTGTTTGTGTCCTGGGCTGTTTGCCCAAGCAATCATATAACAGAGAGAACCAGGACTGGTGTTACAACCATCTTCGAGCTGTTGGTCAGCACTTCCCAAAAATAGTCAACATAAAGTGATGAGAGATCTTTAAATTTCCTGTTTATGAGATCACTAACAACTTGCTATTTTTGTCTATTCACTGACTAAAATTTTGCAGTTCTCTTTGAAGAAATATATTGTAGGGGAAAAGTATTAATGGAAAACTCCAAAACAAACCTGTCTGACTTTCAGGAATAAGGCACAAAGATCAAGCTATGTGCAGTAGCTAGGCATGCATGAAACATGCATTCCCTCAACCCAAAAGGAGTTATCAGCTTTCCAAAAGGCCACTGTACTTTGGAAGTGAAATTGTGAAGTAGTCTAAAATCAGAAGACAAATACAAACAAGGTAATTGACTCTGTTATGCTATTTGTGAAATAATACTGCTGTGCAGTTAAAACTGTTTCCCTGTAGATCTGAAAAAAGATGTAAATGTTGAAGAGGGGAAGCTTTCATTTACTTCTGCAAGCCTCAGGCACTGATCTCTCTTGTGGTTACCTGGCTGGTCCTCAAGCTCAGTCCTGGTTGCAAACTGCTGCATTATGCCTAGGCAGCAGGGAGAGGCTGGGGTATGGGGAAACCCAGCAGGCAGAAATGGAATTTATGGAAAATAGTCCTCTTCTCCATCTGCCCACCTCTGCTGCAACCATGATCTTTACTGGCCAAGCATTCCTGTGGCTTTGGTTAGTTGACTGTGTAACCAAGAGGGCTGGAGTTACTCCACACTTTCCGGGCAGCCTGCTTTCTCCCTCCCACTCCAAGCTGCTGTCAGTGGTGACATGATTTTGTGGAAGTACCTTCAGGCACATCCAGAATAGGATGAGACCAACCTAGGGAGAGGTAAAGGCCTTGGAAAAGCTCTGTTGAGCCCAATAGGAAGGGTGGAAGGGAGTGGAACACCAACACGAGCCCCTTCCTCATGCCGTATTGCTTGTTGTTAGTCTCCAGGGCTAGAAACTGGGGAACAATACCTAAGGTTGAAGAGTTTAGGTGTTTTCATTCACAACAGCAGTCACTCTCTGGTTCCTTGGAGAAAACTCCTTTTTGGCTAAGCCTATCTGTGGCCTTTGTTGGGGGTTGCTGGGTGGGGTGCTTGTAGGTGCAGAGCAGAGCTGGCTGATCAGTGATCTCACCTGAGATGTGTTTACTAAGCAGGCTGGGCATGGCAGATGGTTACTGGTTCCTCTCAATGCTTGTGGCACCCAGCAGCAGATGGCAGGGCAGCTGCTTAACACCTCAGGGTGCTCAACTCTGGCCTTTCCACATCAGCTCAGGCTTCTGCCCAGGCAGTATGTCTCCTCCCTGTGGCAGCTGCCTTTCTTGGTGTGATGGCTGACATTGCTCTTTGCTTCTTTGCTTTTCCTGCCCACCACAGATTAACCTAGCCCATCCATATTAAGACCTTAATGACCTGAACAGGGCCTGGCCTACGGGTGGACTTTGCTCTAAGGTGTACAGGGGAAAGCCTAGCAGTGCAGGAGAAAATCCTCTGACCTGCAGGTGCTCCCAGGAGGAGGTTAAAAAAACCAAAGAAACCAACAAAACAAACAAACAAATCCCTAACCCAAAACCTCAGCAGTTTTGAATCCTCTTTGTACTGGATAGAATTCTCCTCCTCACTCCCATTGTTCTGTATGTTCAGGTCACAAAGTCTGGCAGTTCTCCCTTGGTGTCAGAGCAGAGGTCACAAGGCATGACTGTCCATTTTACAGGCAGTGGAGCCAACTCAGAACAAGTTCTGTAACTCTTCTGTTTAAGAGATGACATCTGATGTGTCTGAATAATAAATACCAGGAAGAGTCTCATGTACTTGAATGAAAAACATCTGGACACCTTTTTTATTTTTCCCACATCATCCTCCCTTTGGCCATGTGCTTTTTCTTTCTGTCTTTCTTTTTTATCTTTCTTCCCTCTATTTTTCTCTTCCTGCTTTTTCTTTTGCATTCTGAAAGCAGAACCAATTTTTCTTTTTTAATATTTCCTAAATAATGGTTGCAGAACCTGTAAAGGTACACAGGCCAACAGGGAGCCCTTTGGAGGAGCCCAGCCTCATTGGCTTAGGATGGGAGGAGGTGCCTGTGCTGGAGGCAGAGCTGAGTGAAGATGGGTGGGCTGTGAGCTGGCTGTCCTCTCACACTCACATCCCCTCAGCTTCAGCCACCTTAAGAGGTCTCTCATCCAGGCAAGAGCTGGGGATGATGTAGGAAGAAGCAGGTTGAGGTCTTTGCAGTGCCTGTGAGTGAGATGGCACTAGGGCAGGTGTGGGTGCTATGGCTTTTCCCTGCTTGTTCTGCCCTGACAGGTGAGGAACAAGCAACAGTGTGTCCTTATGTCATCCCTTCTGTAGCCTTTTTCCTCCTGCCCTGCGTCATCAATTTAATCTGCACCTGTAGGGTGTTTCCAAAGACTTCAGATAATGTAATTCTTGTTTTGAGGGAAGATCTTTTTTTCTTTAATTATGTATAGACAGCCTAGGCACAAATACCTGCTAATTTTGGAGTTGAGCTCTAGACTTCTAAACCCCTCTAAAATCTAACCCCTCTAAAATCTAACCCCCCTAAAATCGAGGGGTTCGGTGTCCCAGAAGAATGGGTAACTATAACTGAGGCTATGTATGCATTATTGTACCAGCTGCTCCAATATCTTGAGATCTTGGAGCTAGTATAATATCAGCTAGCATTAGCAACTCTCTCACAGTTCTTACTTGAGAATTTAGGTATTTTTAATTCTACTTTTTGGGTTTTATTTTCCCCAGAAGATCACGAATTGAGATTCTGCAGGCTGGTATGTTTCTTCACTGGCTTCTTCCAGTTTTATAAATGAGGACCTGATCCACAAAAGTATAAATACCACAATTTTTAGAGTTCAGCTGTGTAGGTAGCATGGTACTTGTAGTGCTGAGTATGCAACAGGGGCTTTAAATAAAGGACTTATTTTACCTGCTATTGAGTCTCGTACGTGTCTGGAAATCCAACAACATAAGTTGTTTAGGGATTATTTTTCCTTTTCTAACTTGTAGAATACAACAGCATCAGAATGAAGCTTAAGTTTAGAATATCTGAAAATATTTTTTTTCTAGGTTTTGGATATAGATTTAACTACTTTTTTGTTATTTTTCTCTAGGCTTCACAACATGTAGAGACAGTCAAATGTAACTAAACTTACAGCTAGTCAGTATTTCAGGATAAGAATTAAATTGAAACTTTAGCACTGATTTCCTTTTTAAGAAATAAACTACACTATTAGTATAGGTAAATTAAACTATTAATTAACTGAACTAATTCAAATTTTAGTAATTAAAACTACAAAGTGAGGAGTAAAGAGCTAAAGGATATGTAAGGCTTGAAAAATACCAGTGTGGCTACTTCGTATTGCATTTTAACACAAGGGTTCTGTTTATTATAAGCTTGTTACCATAGAAGTATAAACTGAAAGGTAGCAATGATGACTTAGTGTAATATGTTATATTAAATAAACTTGTCCTGTTAACACTGCATGCAAGACTTCATTTACATTACAGTAAGCTGTTTTCTGCTGCATTTACAATTCTGCTATACAAATAAATTAAGGGAGCTCCTGACAGTATGATTTACTTTCTCCCTGTAAACTGAAAAATGTTAATATTTTTAAGCATATTTACTTGAAGTGGTTACATTAAATGTTCTGTTGGGGCGCCATCAGGACTACCATCTAAGAAAGGAAATAGATGAAAGTCAGGCTTATCTTTTTGTTCCTATACTTAAAGGATGGGCAAATATTAAATTTTGTGTTTAGAATTCACTGCTATTGCAAACAATATTGAATAACCCTTGAAAATATATTCCTGCCTTGCAATAAGAGATGAACAGCCACAAAATGAAATAAATTAAAAGAGTTAGGACAATCACACACAAAGCTTTGGCTGTTTGATCTTCTATGCTGTACAAATGTGCTCTTTCAGAAACCAGTGAATTTGTGCTTCAGTTTTGGTTGAGCTGAACAGGTGCAGCTGAGTGAGTGATTTGGCCTGTGGTGATGGTGGTGGTGGTGATGATAGATAAACTCTGAAGGAAAAACTGAGTCTGAACTTACAGAATAACTTGCTGGGCTAATAAACTGGAGGCTGAGGGCAGGGAAGAAGTGTTTCTGTTTAGATAAAGCAGCAGATGTTGTCTGCACTCCAGGTACAAAGGCCATGGAACATCACAGTCCATGGTTTTATGTATTATTTTCATGAAGATAGGTACTTCTGACATTATACAGGTATAACTCCTGTGAACATCTGTTTCTCTTTTAACAAAGAAGTATCAAGATAATTTCATTTCATATAAGGATAGAGCTGGTAGAATAAATTTGAAATACCTTGATGGAAGTATTTGGAGTTAAACTCTTCCTCTTCCTACCTTTTTTTCACTAAAAGCTGTTTGACAAAACACAGGGTGGCCTATTCTTTTTGTAAACATTGCCTCTCTTGGTTGCTCAACCTGATGCAGTTCCCGTTCATTAGGAGCTGTCAGCCCAGGTCCTGAGAGGAGAGAGATGCTGTTCTTGCACACAGCTGACTTCTTGCCTGTGCAGGACATAGTATGGCCAAAGTCCCTCCCATGAGGCATGTGCCATCAGTTTTTCTAAGCCATCAAATTCAACATAATTTGAAATTATAAACTCTCTAGTTAAAACATTCACAGGATTTGTAGTTATGTATCTGATAAATTAAGCAAGCAAACAAACAAACAGAAGTGAGGAAAAACTTTACTTTCCAAAACACTGGAACAGGCTGCCCAGAGAGGTTGTGAAGTCTCCTTCTCTGGAGATAATTCAGAACTCACCTGGATGTGTTTCTCTGCAACCTATTCTAGGTGAACACATGCAGGGGGGTTGGACTAGATGATCCCCAGAGGTCCCTTCCAGCACCTACCATTCTGTGATTCTGTCATTTGTAAGTAATGCAGCCCTTTTAACTTTACAAGCTCCCTCACTTAGAGGAAATAGTACATGAATGACTTCCACAGTGATAGTAGGCTTTCATACTTTTATTTCCAGTATACATAAAAGCCAAAGAGAAATGCCAGCTCTGATATTCAGTGAAAGAAAAATATAACAACAGCAGAAAACCCCAACAAAAAAAACCCCCAACCAAACAAAGAAAAAGTAAACAGTGATTTGTAATTGAGAAGTAAGCTACTTTTTAATGTTCTGGGTGGGACATGATGATTTATCTGGGAAATTACAAGTTATCTGAGAACAATTACTGCTGATTTGTGTTTCATTAGAAAATACTATTATTTTGCCATTTCTGTGAAGATGAGTTGAAATGATTTGTGTAATGTGTCTGCAGCTCTGTAAGCTGTAATTCAGATATTAATTGATACTATCTGACCTGTCTTCATAGTTTTTCTGTCAGTAGAAAATGTAACTGAAAGCAGAACCTGGTACTTTATTGCTATTTGCATAATATCAATGAACCTTATAGGAAGACTTTGTGTGTTTATCAGATAATGTTTTCCTACATTTAGGCAACAGAAATGGCTTTTAGATGTCTATCTTATTGAACAGATCTATAGACACCTAAACATAGGAGTGGAAATCTCAAAGTGGACCTTGCTCTAGGAGCTTGAAAGTTTTCATTACAGCATAAAGCAAGAATTGTTATTTTGTCTTCTCTTTAAAAGCCATTGCACAAGCTCAAGTTTGCTGTCAGGGTTTCAGAATTTGTACACATTTTGTAGATTAATCACTGACATTTTTCCTTGATTTTTTTTTTTTTTTCCTTTTCCCTTGTTATGACAATAATTTGACCTGCAGTTTGTTTCATCAATGTGAAAACACTGAGAAACTCACTCAGGGCATTTCCTGCCTAGTTCAGAATCCCTGTTATGTACTTTACTTTGATGCACACGTGTGGAAAGTTTTTTTTACTTTCCCTGCTTAGCTTATGACTTTCACCTTTCAGAAAACCTATAGGGAAGAAAACTTCATAATTTTTCATTACTTCATTTAATCTCAGTATTAAACCATCAGCACTTACAGGAAAAGTTTTCTTCTGGCACTGGGATGACTTCAGAATATATTTTCTTTTACCCAAGTTGGGGATATTTCTGTGCACGGTTGTTGTTTTTTGGGTTTGTTGTTTTTTTCAGAGTACATTCTTCTGTCACATCTAGCTTTTTCTTTTTATCCTTCTCTCTTTGACATATCTGTAGCAGTTTTCCAGCCACATCTGTAATGGGCACAAGCTTTAGCTATCCTAGTGTGGGTGGGATTAATATATATTTGTACATGAAGGGTCCCATTTTGACACCTTGTGATGTTTTTATGTGGTTTAAAATGATACTGACAGTTCTGTAGTCCTGTAGCGTACCATTTGGGTTTCATTTCAAATTAACTTCCTCCAGGGCTTGCACTACTGTCACTTTTCAGCTTTTCCCTGTATACTAAATTATTATGAGGACCCTCGGGTAGCAAAGGCTTGGCAGCACTAGGAAACAAAAGACCAGGGAAACAGACTTCAGTCCTACCTGGGGAGCAAGAAAAGGTTTATGTCCCTGGGGAGCTATTAAAATCTCTTCACACTTGCTTGGGTAGCAAGTTTTTTTGCCATTTCTATAGTTTCTTTCATCTCTAAATCACTGCTAATATAAAGACTTTAATGTTAAGAAACAGTCTGGTTTTGTAGTGTTGCCTTCAAGTGTTGTGTAAGTACTGAATATGTAAGTATTCCATTTAACTTTTTTTTTATTATTTCTTTCCCCTATCTCTCCTGGAAAAGGCCAAATACAAGTATTAGGAAATATAATAACATTCTTTCTGGTAAATATTAGCCAGGGGACTTTTTCAGTCCAAACAGTATATATTAAATCAGTTACAGGTAGGTAGCTTATTGACAGTGTAAATATGTTGCCTGTGTCTGGACAACTAACTGTAAAAGTTTTATGATGTCTACAGATAATGTTAAGTTGAAATAAGATGGTGAGGGGTTTACTAGTCTTTCATTTTATTGTAAGAAGGAAATAGGGGTTGGTTTTGTTGGTTTTATTTTGTGAGTGTTTTGTGGGTTTTTTTGTGTTGTTGGAGGGTTGTTTGTTTGTTTGTTTGTTTTTAGTTTAGTGTTTTGGTTTGATTTTGGTTTTTTTAGACTCTTTAGAATTTGTAATATTCTAACCTACAAAAGAGAACTTTGGTGAATTCCACAGGGAGATGCTTGCTATCTGTGTTATTCACTAAACTTTTGAGCCCTAACCATTCTTTCTGTTAATTCTAGTAGAATATCAATCAGTACCTAATGAAAAGGTAGGACAGCCAGCTAATCTAGATAAAGCTATAAAACTGTATTTGTGTCAAAATATCCAAGGTAATCCATGTCCAAAAGTGATTTTAACTTATAAATGTGGTTTTTGCTTTGTTGTTTACCACTGAATTCAGCATTGCAGCTGGTGGCAGAATACTCCATGGGGCTCTGTCTATTTGTCACTTTCAGTTAATGTTTTGGTTTCACTTGGAAAATATCTCTGGATTTGGGTTTGGTCATATGGGCACACCAATAGTCCAGGATGCTCTTTTCCTGTGCAGGGAGCAGAGGCAGGGAATATGGGGGATTAAAGAAGAGAGTATGATCCAAACCATGAATTGGGCAGGGAGAAAAGAAATATGTTTATAAAATGTCTTGATGGTTATTGCAAAGGTTTTCATATGACTGACAACAATTGCTCCTGTGGTAGCAGGTCAGCAGAGACATTCTTTGTGCATGTCCTCTTAGAGGGGACTGGGGCACATGTTTTACCTTCTTGGTTATCATTGCTGTCAGGGAAGGTTATCTTGGGGACTGCGTTTGAATCACATACAGGTAGGAGAGGAAGAAATTTCCTCTGTGGTTTAAGCAGCCTTTAAGATGCTGTCAGTTGATCCCTGCCTGAGCCAATGATACACTCCTGTTTCTCTTAATTCTGTCTTTGTTTGAATTATGCAGTGTATAACAATACAGCTTGTTGAAAAAAGATAAGTAAGCATTAAAAGTGAACATGTATCCAAAATCTTTAGAGAACTCTATTATTGGAAATAACAATTTTTACCTATCAATATATGCCTGATTTTATATGAAACTTTCTTCAAATGTAGAGGCTTTGTAGATCACCTCTGTCAACATTAGGCTAGGCAGTTCACCTAATTTTTTTGCTTTTTATTGTTCTTAAAGTCACCTTTCCCATTTCTCCTCAGCTGATCATGTGAAACAGTTTTCAGGAAGGTGCTGTGTGTGGATGTGATCAGCCAC
The DNA here is from genome assembly GCA_013399015.1 of Galbula dea. NCBI lineage: Eukaryota > Metazoa > Chordata > Aves > Piciformes > Galbulidae > Galbula > Galbula dea. Next base: position 2,145,324 of record VWZX01009005.1, read on the forward strand.
AAAGTGCTAGGAGGAATTGTCAGTGGCTGCATTGCCCTGAGGGCATGGGGCTGCTGCTGTCCCTGCCCTTACAGATGGGGTGCTTCAGAATTAAGCAGCAAATGCCTGTAAGTTTTAATGGGATTTGGCTGCTGGAATTCTTAGGCCAATTTTAAAGTTTTGAACTGTGATTGAATGTTTCTTGGGAAGAGTCTTTCCCTAAATGCTCATTTCTTGTCAGCTGAAGAAAAGGGGATTTTCATTGCACTGGTATTTGAAGCTGAAAGAATCAGGCTTGACTGGAAGTATTTGTTCTACATAAAATAGTAGTCATCTAATTCTGAAGGATGATGCTGTCTGCTTACTATATATCAGTCTTTTCAAAATTGTTTCTGTTGACATATCTGGTATGGTCATGATGCCTTTATTTTTTATTCATATCAAGTGCCCTGGTGTATTATTTTTATACCTCATACTTCATGTAATATTAGACTGAACCATTTAATATGAATTTTTAATCTGATACAGCATATACTTCTGTTATTATCTATATGTATTGGTTTTGGTTTTTCTTTACATTGACATTCTAGGAAGTTGCAGGTTGCATGCAAGGTGCCTCTCCTGTTCATCTCCATGTCCTATGGAAACTGCCAGCAGATAGGCTTTGTTGTCTGGATGCAAGTCTAACCTTGCAACAAAACCAGGACAAATCAGCTTTAATCCAAGGTTTCATGCAGGATGGGGAGGTGCTGCAAGGAAAGGTGTGTTTCAGACACATGTGCTAGTGGGAAGCATGATAGTTTTCAGGAAGGACAGGTCCCTTCTTGTGTTCATCCTTTCTTTTAAGTCCACTGATGATTCAACAAAATGAATAAGTAAATTCCAAAGCTGGATAATGACACTTTTTAATTAATAAATGAAACCCACCCAGTTAAGAAGTCAAATTTCAACATTGCTACTGGAAATATCATGTCAAATGTGACATCTGAGACAGAACAGTAGTGTGGGGAGATTTTTTTTAATAATCACATAAGTAATATTTTATGAAAGTGGTGAAACAGGGAAAGAACAAAGTGGCTGGGTACTGCTTTTGATGGTGTGCTAAACTGCCCAGTGATGAAGGTGGTATGCTAGAGATAGTAAACTCAGATCCAAACAACTTTTTTGTCTAAGGACACTTGAACATACAACTCCCCTCTCTGAAGAAGGTACTCTGTTAAACAAGCTAGAAATAACTCAGAAATAAGGTCTGTTGTACTGTTCTGTATACAAAATTAAACATTCAGGGGAGTAGGGACTGGAACCAGATGTCTCATTTCCCAAGGGACTAATCTAGCCACAGGGCTAGGTAGTTGCATTTTCTCATTACCCCTCCCTTCCTCAATTTACATACAGTTTATACATGGGAGACAGTTCCAATTGGCTTGTAGTATTAGAAGTTATCACACTGGCTATTATTTTCCACAGGGGATAATTGAACCATGCCAAATTCAAATGCAGGAGGGAGTCATTAGCTAAAAGATAGTTTGGTAGGCCAAGCACCAAAGCCTGCATGGCTCAGCATAGAGACAAAGGGTTGTTTGTGGTGGGTTTTTTGTTGTTGTTTTTCCTTTCTTTGTTTGTTTTTGAGAAGTTTTTATGCCCTTAGGATGGCTTCAAGGTGTAAGAGACCTTCAATTCCCATCTGAACTGAAAAGAATATGAGGGAATAGCCTCCAGAGCTGGATTAGGAGGAGCGGTGTTTGCAGGTTGAGGGAAGTGATCTTCCCCTCTACTTGCCACTGGTGAGACCACATCAGCAGTGCCATGGTCAGTTCTGGCTCCCTAGTACAAGAGATGTGGACATGCTGGAGCAAGTCCAGCACAGGGCCACACAGACAATTAGTGGGCTGGAACATCTTTATGAGGAGAAGCTGAGAGACCTGGGACTATTTAACCTCAGGCTCAGGGGGATCTCATCAATGTATACAAATACCTGAAGGGAGGGAATGAGGAAGAAGAAGCCAGACACTTTTCAGTGGTACCCTGTGACAGGACAAGAGGCAGATTTCCTATCTGAACATCAAGAAATATTTTGTTACTATGAGGGTGACCAAGCACAGGCACAGATTGCCAGAGAAGTTGTGGAGCCTCCATCCCTGAAGATATTCAGAACCTTACTGAACACAGTCCTGGACTATCTGCTTGAGTGGGAAGATTGGACTAAACAATCCTAGGAGGCATTTTCTGACTTCTGTTTTCCTGTGAGAAATGTGTACTTTTGTTATTTTGCTCACAGATACTAATTGACTGTATAAACATCATGTACCTAGGTTCCTATTCTGACAGTTTAAGATATGAAACCTATTAAAAAAAGAAAAATGCCCCCCAAAGAAACACTGCAAAAGAACCCAAAACCAAAACCCCTTCCAGAAAAAAAAAAACCACAATAAAACCCCTCTGAAATATTTAAAACAAAGTTTTCCCTTAAATTTGTGGGTGACAGGAGCCCAATTAGACTGATGATATTAGTATGATAACATAAAACATGAGACACTTTTGGAGTTTAGTTAAACTCCTCAGAGTTGTTTAAAGTGAAGTTTCATTAACAAATGGTTATTTTACCTTGTGTTGACTTATACTACTTTTTGATTAGAAGATTAAATGGCAGAAGAATCTATCCTCTGAGTCTGAATTCTGTATGCTGCTGACTTATACCATTGTTTTCCTTATTTAGACAGAATAGTTCTTGGAAACAAAAACTAAAAGCCCCCCTTTTTTGTGGAAAAAAAAGTAGAAAAAATGTGAAATCATTAAGTTCATTTCAATGTAACCTAATGATTTTTGAGTCCCAGAATACAGCAGTAAGGAGCAGCACATGTGGATGTGGTCCTTGCTCCCACAACACAATCACTAGGAGTTCTGTTGTGTAGTTTGAAGACAGAAAGCTATAATGACTATTTTTCTCCCCTGAATCCACTTACTTCCCTGAAGCTGCCATTAAAGCTACAATTAGAAACAAGGCCTTAGCAGAGAAAAATGTAAATTAGTTTTCATTTATATATTTAAGGAGAGAGAAATTCTTTTAAAAATTTAAATGTAAAGCACATCTTGCTAAAATTTCTAGCTTCTTTGTGATGTTGGGAACCCACATCTGCTTTGCAGTGCCTTTCATATGGTCAAGTCTCCAGGATCTGGTCTTCTATGACTAACTATGCAACAGGTAACAAAGGAAAGGTCCTTGTTTACTTATTTTCAGTTAAAAATTCAGGTTATTTAAACATTTCTAAACTGTCTTATTTCTGTTGTACTTTTCTTTCAACATATAGAAGTGTTACTACATTAGAAACAGAAATAGTAATGATTTGTTCTGCAATCTTGAATAATTTTGCAACAACATTCTGCATGATTACTTTCCCAAAATTAATTTTCTAGGTAAGCTGCTTTTAGCCTGTTTCTTCAGTGTTTTTGGTCTTATCTTAGCAATTGTTAGTACCTTAATTCTTCCAATTTTTCACACATTTTAGTGTCCCTAAGGAGAGAAAGCTATGCAACAAGTACCCATTGATAGTAAATTGTGGTTTGAGGTATCCTGAAAAACACAGAAAATTAGTGTCTGCAACATGTTGATCCTCCTAAGGGAAGGATTCTTGGAATTGTTTAACAACTCCTCTTTCCAGTTGTTCTATTTCAAACCTCTGCTGCTGTTTATTCCTCAGAGAGGCTCCTTGGACCATTTGTTAAGTGATCCTTTTAGTGATCATGGCACTGTTGGGGTTTATTGCTTCTCTGAAAACTGGGAAGCCAGGCAGCAGCATTTTTTTTTAATTGATTTGTTTTCTGGAATGGGCTAGTAGAGCTTCTCAATGCAAGGTGCTGCCTGAGGCCTGGGAAATGGTTTACCTTGCTTTTACTCTATAGCCACTTTCAGTCTCTCCTTTGGTATCATCTATGAGCATGCAGGTAATTTTTTAAGTGAGTAGTTCCATTAGCTTTGCTGGGATTGAATATGTAACTTGAATAGGTTAAGTTAGACATACCTGAATACTTCTCTGAATCAGGGACCAGACTTTTCATAGTCTTCTCTTATTAATTTGAATGTGTGTGTCAGTCTCAGGAACCAGATGTCTTACTTTTAGAGCTCTGCACTTTGTCAGTTGTGATCAGCCTATACTTTTTTTTTACCAACATTTATTTGATGTGGTTTTTTATTTCCAGTCCATAGAAAATAATGAGGCACTTACAGTCTTAACAGCTCTTTTTAAAGAAGGCCTAAGTAATAAACCCATGGAATGAACAATAGCTGTATCTTAGCAATACAAGCTTTGGGAATTTGCAAAGTAGTTTTTAAACTTCTTTTGAGGTAAAGACAGCTGATTCTGAGGCTTTTCTTTGTGGGTGCCTCTTGCATAGTGAGGTTGAATTGCAGTAAGTGAGCAAGGTATTTAACATGATTAAACAATTTTAATAACCATTGACAGTGCCACAGTAAGTTGGCCAACATTGTGTAGGTACAATATTTGTATTTAGAAAATGAAACATTCACTTTTTAGAAGTGAGAACAAAAGTTGATTAATCTAAAGTGGTGCCATAGCCAGTGGTCCACATCTAGCCTATAATGTTGTTTATTTTCTCAACATTACTGGAAGATGACGCATCCTAGTAGGACTCTGCTTGTAACATGGATATGAGCTGCAGAGCCCTTAGCAAAAATCAAAGATTAATAGGTGCTTAAAAACTGTTTCAAGAGATGAATAGTTTTGAAATCAAGATCTGTCTCATCAAGAACTACCATTGTATAGCACTTTTTTTCCCCCTTCACTTGTTAAACAAGTGGTAAAAATCTAGCTTATGTCTTAAGTTGAACAGAACAAGTTGGAAAAGACAGAACAAATAAACAGCAGTTTCTGAATACATACTAGGACTAATTGCAGAATATTTTCTGAATTCAAGTTTGTAAGTAATTTGAGTTTGTATGTTTGTAAGTCACTGTAAGTTGTGTTGCTTTTTATGTTGTATTACCTTCTTAGTCAAGACACTGTTGTATCAGGTCTTAAAAACAAGGTTACACTGGTAGTATACTTAACCTATATATATATATATGTGTATCTATATAGATATAAGCTTTTATATATAAATGAGACAAAAGTAATGTTGCAAAACTCCACATTGAGTGAACATTAATTGTATTCTCTTTCATTACCAGTTTTCATTAATTTATCACTGTTTCTGTTGTTTGGCAAATTCATGATACCTGTGTTTTTTTAGTTTACTCATTAACCTTGCCAAATATTTGAACTGTAACTTGCTTTCAGTCTTCTGGAAGTGTTACTGAATTCCACGTGGCAGTCCAAGTGGTACAATACTTCTTGGCCAGATCTTAGAAAAGTTTTGAGAGGTAGTAGTTTGAATTTGCTGATGAGAAATACCAATGTGTACCTGCTACTTAGAATTCTTCTAATATATTATCATATTAGCAAATACATGCTAAATACATATTGCCTGACCTTGAGCTGTTACTACTTGTTAAAGAACTAATATTTTATAAAAAAATATACTTTTACTTTTCTTTCACATTGTGAAGAATGCTGGATCATGTGTAGTCAGTGAAAGATTTCTCAGTATGTTTGTACTGTATGTAGAATAACTCCACATGCTTCCTGGAGAAGCAGCCCATTATTAGAAAGACTTTTTTTCAGTTACAAATGAAATATTTGATTCAATTTAGTCCTTTGTAGTAGAATTAGTTTTACTCTTACAATCAGACATCAAATCTATCAAATTCTCAAAGATAAAAATATCCACAAGCACATTCCATTTCACATCTGCATGAAAGCAACTAGAGGATTGCTTGTTTTATCATTTTAATGTATTCTTTATATAGCACCTCATAGATTTTCAAGAGTAAGTTTCAATGGACAGTTTTCCCAGTGTATCTCATTAATTTGCAAATACCCCAGCTTATAGAATCATAGGATTATCAGGGTTGGAAGGGACCTTTAGAGGTCATCTAGTCCAACCCCCTACAGTGAGTAGGCACATCTCTAACTAAATCAGGTTGCCGAGCACCCTGTCCAGCCTCACCTTGAACACCTCCAGGGACGGGGCCTCAACCACCTCCCTGGGCAACCTGTTCCAATGTTCCACTACCCTCACGGTAAGGAACTTTTTCCTAATATCTAATCTAAACCTACTCTTCCCTAATTTAAATCCATTACCCCTTGTCCTATCACTACAGGCCTTTGTGAACAGGCCCTCCCCAGCGTTTCTATATGACCCCTTCAGGTACTGGAAGGTGACTATTGGGTCCCCCCGAAGCCTTCTCTTCTCGAGGCTGAACAATCCCAGCTCCCTCAGCCTATCCTCATAGGGGAGGTGTTCCAGCCCCTTGATCATTTCTGTAGCCCTCCTTTGGACCCATGTCCTTCCTGTGTTGAGGGCTCCAGAGCTGGACACAGTACTCCAGTGTTTCCTCTGTAACTAAAGTTCACATCTAAATTTTGTGGATGAATGGAAAAATCTATTTTTTTTGTGCAATATTATTTGTTACATTGCTGCTTGCATGAAGTTTCTCAAAAGAGCCAAGGTTTTTTCTGTATAACCAGACAGTCACAGGTCTTTTTGCAAGTGTGTTCTAAGAAACAGGACTGCTGTTCAACCTCATCTTTTATTTGCTATTTCTATAAAGCACCTCTGAGTTTTTCTTGAGCATAAAATGTTTGATCCCGTGTGCTATCCTTTTCTTTCCTTTCTGTATCTTTTCAGGGTTTCTGATGTCTTTGAGTGTCAATGTATCTTTCCATGCACTTCTTCATTTTCCTTCCTCAGATTTCAATATAGTTCTTTCCTATAGCTCAAATTCACTTCTTTTCTTCATGCTTTCCCTGCAGTTTCAGTATAGATTTCTCATAGATTCTTCTTTTCATTAGATTTGTTTGAAGGTACTATGATCAATAAATAAATTACATTAAATCACTTTTACAAAACTCTCTTCTCTTTTTGAGTGCCTGTCATTAATTCACAAAATGTTCTAAGGCCTAGTGGTTAGGATTCAGGAGCTCTCACTGCTGGGACCCAGGTTCAATTCCCAGTCAGGGAAGCTTTGTTGTGACCTAGTCTTAGGGAATCCTACTCTGGCAGTGGGGTTGGACTAGGTGATCTTTCCAGGTCCCTTCCAACTCCTAACATACTGTGATACTGTGATTCTTGCTTTTGTATAAACTATATAATTATTCTTTGTCTTTGCAGTTCTAAATAAACATGTAATTTCCCTTTTTATTGCCATTTGGGAGTTTTGCTGAAACAGTATATTAATATACTGAATCATCTGTCTTTAAAACTTTGCCTCTAGTACTATATGAGGCAGAAATAAATAGTTTTGCAGTCTTAGTCTAGTCTTTTCTTGAATTTCTGTCCCATAGTAAAGCATAACACAGAATGATTGTCCTTTTCTGCTTCAGTTAGTTTCAAAGTTGGGGATACTGCAGGCCAAGGCAGAAGTACATCAAAGCTTGCTCAGCACATCACTACTGTTCATCCTGCGACATGAAATTTGTCTTAATATAATTACTTGAGATCATTTAAAGTAAAAAGGAAACATTAAATTGAATTCTTCATAAGAAGAAATGCAGGCACAAATCATCCCATCACATAAATCCCCAGAACCATGAAAGCCAGCATTTTTGTTGACTTTACCTCAGTTTCCACTATGTATTCTTTGTCCTGTGCCTAAACATGAGTTGGACTAGATGATCCTAATGGGTCCCTTCCAACTCTGGCTATTCTGTGATTCTTCTTTTTTTTTGACTGGCTCTTTAAGTGATAATGTTAAACTTTGACTAATTTTGGTTGTTACATGGCTTGTTAATGGTTACATTGTTTCATAGTTGCTCATGTTATTCAAGATTTATACTATAAATATAAAACATAAATGCATTCTTATCATATGAAACATACTTAACATTAAGTACTAAATCTGTTTTGCAAGGCAGTAGTCTTGTTTGAATGCCATCATCTTGGGTAAATAGAAAATGGTTAGTCTGTATTGGCAAATCATTTAGTTTTACAGCTTTATTACTCCTGTGTGGTGTAATGAAGTGTGGCTTGTGTTATCTGCACTCACAAAGCAAACCAGATCAACCTTTTATTTGTTGGTGACTAATCCACATGCTTTCTTGCTGTTATACTGTACTTGTAACATTGCTTTCTAATGATGTAAAGTGTAATTATAGGTATCAGAAAATGTTGAAGCCCACTGCAGTTGTTAATGATGGACAGATACATCAATGTCTTGATAACATTCATATGAGACAAGTATTTACTGATTTAGAAAGAGAAAATGAACAGCCAAGAGGGTAGATGGTGTCTTTTTTTCCCTAGTAAATTCCAGAGATTACCCATGTAATTCAAAAATTTAGTAGCTAAAAAATAAGAATTTTTTCTTCTGTATTTTTTGCCATTATGTCCCAAATTATCCCTTTTTTACTCCAAATAGATATATTTATATGACTAAATAGAAATTAAATGTGATTTTCTCCACAATGAAATGTACTTAGAGACAATACCAAAGATCCAGTGCCATCAAAAGAATGACCTAAATGGATGAGTGTCATGGTCATTATTAAAGTGTACTCAAGAAGAGTGCTGTCTTTCTGATCCTAAACTCTATTTTCTGAATATCTTTTTGTCTTATCACTAAATGAGGTATTTGAAAGGGCCTATGCCAAGACTGACAACCTTAACTTTTCATTAACAAGACTTTCAACAGTATTTACTTGCTGATTTTGCATTTAATCAGAAAAAAATTAATTACTTACACTTCATATAAGTAATTGTGGTATTGTTGTATAGTAGTGACAGTTAGCAGCTGTGATTATTATTTTGACCTGCTGTGTCTAAGAACAGGTAGAGGGTAACCTGTGACTAAGTAACTCCTCTTTTATTTGTAATAAAAGGGGTCTTATGGTCATTTGTGGAAGTATGGAGAATATTTTGTGACAGAGCTGATCAGAAAACAAATCACACACGTGGACTGTATTTTAAATGCACATTGATTTAATGCACTTATTCTAATGTTAAGTAAAGAAGGAGGCCTAGCCTGTCAAAAAGTTGACTCTCCCCCATCTACAGTCAGGCTCTTGTCTCTTTAAGGAAGCCATTGATATTTTAGAAGAGCTTTTATAAAGCTAATCTGAATTAACTGTCTTTTTGGTTACAAAAAAAGCACAGAAAAGGAAGGATGTGTTAAGACAACTGCCACAGATTAAGTAATTGTCATCTTTTTCTAAAATAATTCTGGAACTTGGGCTTGGTTCCTTCCTCTGCCTGAAAGGTATTTCCTCCTTGGGACAGTGCAGTGACTGTGAGACTATAGGAAACTTAGGTGTTTTTAGGGGCTGATTACAGTTGGCAGTCCTCTTAATTTCTGCAGGTCATACTGTTCCCGTTATTGCATATTTTACAAAGGGGGGGGGGTGTGGGAAACGGGGTTTTTTGGGTGTGCAAGTGGGAAGAACAGTTCCAGGACATTTAGGCAGGTGTCTCTTGTCTCCTGTGATGTTGAGACGAGCCTGAATGCTCAGAGAGAACTGATTCCTCATCCCTCTTCCCCAATTTCAACACAAGTTACAGCACAGGTGCGTGAGGGATTGGCAAGCAGCCCCTCTCCAGTTCATGCCAGTGCATGACCACACTGCATGTGTCCCCCCTGCTGCCTCCCTTTATTTCCCCCCTCTTACTGCCCCAAGCCTTTTCATCTTTGATTCTTATTTGCCTTATTTTGCCACTGTTCTTTTTGGCTTTTATTGAACTATTTTTGTTCTTATTCAGAGGGCTTCTTGGTTTGAATTCTGACCTGGCTTAGCATCTGCCAGACCCTAGTTCAGTTTTTTTGGCAGATGGGGATTCTTGACAACCTCTTGTATTGATAGGGCTGTTCACTATCCAGTCTGCATGGTGGCAGATGATCTCTGTGGCCTGGGGTTCAGCCTTGCCCCTACCTGGAGACAGCCAGTGCTTTTACAGACCCCAGGGGTTATACATTGATTCTCCTTTAAAGGTGTTCTGCCTTTAAAGGCAGGATATCATTCCAGAGTTGTGCATTTGAAAGACATTACCAGATCTGTCAATCTTGGGAAATACTCCTCAGTTTGTACAGCTAAGTTTTGGTAATAAATGATCTCATATGTGAAACACTACATCTCCTTTGCACTATGGTGAGGCAGGATAGCTGTCACTGCAGAGTGGGTAAATATTGGGGGGTTTGGAGCACCTCAGAGTCCATCATTACTTGCAGCAGGGAGTTGTGCTCAACCACAGATTCATCTTACATTCAAAGTTGAGAAAAATTATCCCTAGTTGGACAGTTACCTTAAATTATTATGATTATTCTCATTATTTTTATTATTATATTTAACATAAACGATGACAGAGTCTTAGTTCAAACCTGCAGTTTGAGAATTGTGATGGCAACATCACTGCAGTAGATAATGCCTAGGGAAAAATAGTCTAAGTGGTTAAAGGCAAATTTATTTGCCTTGAGATTGTCAGGAACTTATTAAGAAGGGAATTAAAAAAAGGAAGTATACTATTTAGACTACAATAACATAACTTTGGACTGCAGCATGTGGATACATTCCTTCAGCCAGCTGGGGCAGACACAAGTTTTTATTCTGTGAGAGATACCACAGCCAAAAATGGGAACTGTTACTCTTGTTACTCTTTGTTTTCCCCAGAAAATATTTTTTGCTATCCTGGTCAAATTGGTTTATTTACTTACTCAGAATCACAGAATCATTAGGGTTGGAAAGGACCCTCAAGATCATCTAGTCCAACCGATAGCCCTACACTACTCTTACCCCTAAATCGTCCCCTGAAGAAACACATCTAGCCTCTTCTTAAAAACCTCCAGGGATGGTGGCTCCACCACCTCCCTGGGCAGCCTATTCCAATATCTTACCACTCTTTCAGTAATGAAATTGTTCCTAATATCTAATCTAAACCTACCCTGGCACAACTTACTCCAAGCTGTGTTTTTAATATACAAATAATGTCCATACAATATTTACGTGTAATACCAGGACTGGTTGAATCGTTAAGAATTATCACTGTGAAGAGATGTGCATGATAATCCAGCATGGATTTAAATGCATGAATCTGTGCCATGCTGTAAGTGAACATATTCTGTAAAACTGGGTGCAGGTATGAAAATGCATCTGGCTATTTGTGGCTGTTACAATGCTGTACAGACATGTGAAAACAAAGTTAAGTCAGAAGTATTATGGTATTAGTAGAAACTTTGAGCATAAGTCTGAATGGAGACAACAATCATAGGATCATAGAATGGCCAGAGTTGGAAGGGACCTTAAAGATCATCCAGTTCCAACCCCTCTGCCTGCCAGGGACACCATCCACTAGATCAGGTTGTCCAGGGCCCCATAAAGCCTTGTCTTAAAAGCTTCCAGGGGTGAGGCTTCCACAACTTGTTCAGGGCAACCTGTTCCACTGCCTACCCACCCTCATAGTGAAGAACTTCCTCCTAATATCCAACCTAAATCTCCCCTCCTCTAGCTTACACCCATTTCCCCTGGTTCTGTCCCTGTCTGACCTCCTAAAAAGTCCTTCCCCAGTATTCTTGTAGGCCCATCATTTGTGTTTATTTATTCTGTGCACATTGCATATGAAGAGACTGGGCTTGAAGTTGTTTCACCTACAGTGTCTGTAATACAGTTATTGGCATTCTCTTTATCAATAGATTTATTTCAGAAGATGTTTTTGGATGTTCTTCCAAGGTGAGCTGATCATTCTTTGTTGTTCTCTGGAAATACAAATGGAGCAGGAAGCCCTTGTGTTCATTTAGGTGGTGTTGCATTTTCACCTAGAAGATAAAAGTTTTAGCCATAGGTCACTTTTGTTGTTGGGGATTTTTTTTGAATGTCTGGGGTAAGAAACTGAAAAGGTGTCACTCATATTAAAAACAGCAGTTCTTAAAGATTTTTCCATCCACAACAATAAACACTAAGTATTAAAAGATACTGCAGCTCTTATTTAGAGTCTTAGCAGCTACTGTAAACATCTTCTTTGCCTCCCATGTTTTTTTTTCCTTCTCAAATATGTGAGGTTTCCTTTGCAGGAAGAGGGATAAATTTCTCATTTTACCTTAAGACCACCCATACACTGATGTGTTTTCCACAGCATCATGTCTAAAGAAAACTTTTCACTTTGAATAGTTTATTGTTTTGTGTTTTGTTTTATTTCTTTCCCTCCAAAAAAAGTCCCTTTTTTCAGGAAATCTGGGTGTTTTAGAGGTACTCTTTTCAGTGAACTAGCAATGCACAAGAAATCTGCTGTCAGGTAGTACCCACACTCATGCTTTAGCAGTGTTGCTGAGGCTAATGCTTTTGGGGGGTCATATCAATCCATACTTTCAGCAGATGTTTCACTGTTTTTTTCTGGCCGTGAAAACTATTGGAGTTTCTGCAGTATTTTTATGCAGAAATTTACTTTGGAGAAAGTTGTCAAAATGGAAACTATCTTGCTAAATATCAATGCCAATAAAGGGATATTTCTGATTAGAAACTTGGTGACTAGTTATGGTTAAGAGCTGTCTTTTTTCCTTACAGTTCTGTCTTTGAGTGCTGTAGAAAGGGGTGGCACAATACTGAAAAGGATTGGTTTACCTTTTGTTTTTCTTCTCTGATCACAGTCAGTAAGTATCTCCTTAGCAGATAAATCTGGCTGAATATCATTTGCAAGATGGGCATCTGTGCAAGGAAAGATGTGGACTGGTGTGTGATAAATTATGTAAAATGTGCAATGTAACTTTTAGTCTTGCTATGTAACAACTTCATTATTTCCAAAGGTTTTATCTTCCAGATACATTTTTGAAAGAGATTTTTTTTCTGAGTCAACCATATTCTTCCCCAAACTTGACTAAGTTATGTAATTTATTCAGATGATACTCAACTCTGCTTAGGTTTCTGTGACTTTGTTCTGTCTTGTACAAGTTACCTTCATCTCCAGTTTTTAAATTAAATGCCAAGGAAAGGTGTGGGGGGGAAGTCCCTGGACAAGATGATTTCCAAACTCAGTTTGGTAAATTTGCTTCTAATTCTTACAGAAGATTCTCTCTGGTTTTGTTTTCTTTCAGTATGTTGCTACATCTTTATGGAAAAAAAAAAAAGGCTTACCTCAAGGTAGTTTGCCAACCCCTATCAATTGTGAAGCTTTGGGCTGTTTGAAAGAAAATCTGTGAGAAGTGGTGCCATGTGCTGAGTGAGCTCTGCCCCATCTCAGTCTAGAGAAGGAGCATCTTGCTACCCAGTCAGTGCCTATAAACTGCCTGTCTTTTGGGTAGGTGGCCTCAAATCAGCTACCTTGTAGTCTGCTGGGAGCTGGGGAAGTAGGAAAGAGCTGGTGCTCTGGCTGCATTTCCTTCCTCAGCAACTTCCTGTACAGGTTCAAATTTTTCCAGTGTGTGGAAAATGCAGTGGCCAACTCTTTCCATGGAGCACACAAATGTGCAAGCAGTGATCCTAAAAACAGTGCTTCTGTGGAGTAGGGTTTTTTTGCTTTGTTTTAATAAACTTGTTTTCCTCTTCTTTTTTTTTAATCCTGCTTCTCTTTATCTCTGTTCACAGTGGCATAAACTCTGCAAGTTAAAACAAGGAATGTCCCCTTCATTCTACCTCATGTGTGTATCTAATGCCTCATGAATTTAATTTCCTAGTGAAATTTCTTTCTAGATAGGATTTGAAAGCATATTTCTTCTTTGCCTTTCATCTTAATACTTCTTTCTAGCTTTGATGTATTATTAAATTTAATTTTTTTTTTTATTTAACACCTAAGATGATGCTGGAGTACAATTTCTGAGAAGCCCACTGTAGAGATGTGCACACTGCTTAAAGCTGGGTAGAAATGTTCTGAAAACAGACAAGAAGCAAGATTCTTTTGAAAATAGAACTTATTGAGCCTAAACATTTTGGTTTAAATACCTGTGTTGGGAGAACTTTGCCAGTTAGAAGGGAGGAGTCTGATGAGAACCTGGCAGTGGCTTTTTTGAGATAGATGGGAGCAAAATTTTATCATTGAACAGTCAATAATGACAAAGACAACATGAAATGACCTTTTCTAGTTCTTTGCTCTTGGTTCCTCAGATATGCTGTAAAACCAATGAGAAATCCACTTATGAGTCTGATTGCATGGGAGTAGGTCCTTCCCAGCAAATGGCTCAAGTGACTCAAAGTTTAGTGTTGCAAAGCAGCTCACACATAAAACAGAAGAGAGAAGTGAACGCTGTTAAATAAAGAGGAGTATTTGGCATGGAGCCTATGCTCCTGAAAGCACCATTTGCCTGATCCTTCTGGGATCAATTGTGAGTCCCATCCTAAAGCAGTGGCAAAGTATCAATTTAGTCCTATGATTCTCCAGGAGAAGTTATGGCTTACAGCTGTCTGAATTTCATTCTTAGAGTCACTGTGTATCAAAACAGATCAGTGTTCACTGTAAATGGGTCCCTTGTGTCTGGAGAATGCCAGTAAATGGTAATTTTTCTATTTATCTATTTTTTTCAGGAATATCTTTTGCTTTGTTTGTCTGTTCAGCATCAGGACTAGAGAAAACAAATGTATAATACTTGCTTAAAATATAGCTATAGAAAAGGACACCTGGCCTTCTCAAAGGCAGGTAATAAAAATACTATTGTTATGGTCCTCCTCCCTGAGACATGACTTTTCTGCAGCATTCCTGGTGCAGGATTATGTACAGTGTTCTGCCATGTAAAAAGAATTGTTTTCACCTTGAATAAGCAGTGTGGCCTTGTGTGTTCTTAGGTTAAAAGCTACTTCTCAGCAGTGCTAATTGGAGTGTTGCACTGCCACCTTCACATCAATGACCTGGCACTTTCGATTCAACTCAGTTTTGTTGAGTTTAGACCTTTGGATTTCAGGATATTTTGCCATTACCATCCTGTAAGAAATAATTAAACTGATTATGTTGTCTGTATTTTTCCTATCATTAGGAGTATGCCCATATACATCACTGAGTTTTTGAAAGATCCAACAGTATTACATGCCTGAAAGTAAACCAAACAAAAACCCCTTGGTTATTATCCCTTTCCTAGTTTTCCTCTTTATGTTTCTTGCTGTCTACTTTAAGTTCTGCTTTAAAATGTAACTTTTTAGCCAGTATGAGAAACAGCTGAAGGGCTGTCATTTAAATGAGGTTTCTTCATCTGATAGACTAACAAGGGAATTTCAAATATGTAGTTCTACCTATTACATCTTCTAGAAATTGTGGAAGTATATATTTGACTGGGTAAAGCTACAACATTTTTTGACATTATATGGAATTTTAAAGATATTTACATAGTGATCATCCTGAATTTATGATCTAAAACCTGAGGCAAGAGATGAAAGACTAAAGCTATCCTCCTCAAGAAGATCCACAACACTGGGAAAATGTAACATTTTGTGTGATGCTGGGCTAACTTCTTTAGAAAGGCAGACTAATAAGTTGAGCTTATTTTCTTTCAAATTCTAAAATTGTTTTAATGTTTCAGTAACTTGATGTAGTTGTAAATATTTCCATGCAGATGCAAAGCTGGTTCTTTCAAGATTCCTTTTCATGATTTAGGTTTAATCAGATATGCCTTCTAGCCATAACTTCAGATTAGAAAGCTGTCTTTCCTTTCTCAAAATTTGCATTTTGTTTTAGTCCTTAACATTTAGAAAGTTGCTAGACCATTCCAGCTGACAGGATTTTGGCATGCTGTAGCTCAGGAAAATACATCCAGGACTTCATCTAATCTACTGTTTAGGTAGTGAAAAGTTCCCTGCCTAACTAAGCCATGTGCAAATGTTTCTGTACTGTGAGACACCCCTGTGATGCTCTAAAGTGACATTCTATACATGGCAATTAGCAGCATATTCCTTATAACTGATGTGTGTTTGAGGCAGTGTAGGCCACCTAATAATCACTTGTCAACAGGCCAGTGGGGGAAGTTGTGATCAGATGCCCTGATAATCTACATGTGCTCTCAAATAGCAGGGCTGAAGAAAGCTTGTTTGCAGAATTTTTTTTCTCTGACATGGTGCAAAGTTGTTCAGAGGCAGCCTCTCAGGAGGAGCAGAGGAGATCTGCTGATTAGCATTGTAGTGGGCAAAGGACACTCTGAATGTGAAACAAAACATAGATTAGGTTAGCTGGAGATATTAGGAAAAGATATTTTTGGTGTCTTCAATGTACTGATCAGTGAATGAGGGCCACATATTCTAGCTTTGTAGCAACTAGGAGTGAAAGAGAGACTTAAAGCAAGACAGTTATTTTCCTAAAAGTGGTAGAGAGGCTTGATATCACACCTATACCAAAGAACCCTTCATCCTAAAGACTGTCTTGGAGAAATGTTGATAACTGCTGTGCTTTGTATGCAGGGGTCCAGTAACAGTACTCTGTGTTCATCCTCTGTGAAGGTATATGGTGTATATGATTTTGTAAGACACTGCCTGCTTCTAGCAGTGCTAAGGCCTAATATTTAGATTTACTACCAGGGATTGGTATGCAAAGCAAAGTCACTGCTGAATCTTGTGTCTCATGTTGTGGGGTGGAGTGTAAAGGTGAATTGTTCTTAGCTCGTTGGGCCCATAAGAGATGCAACATACAAATGGGCTCATGACTGAGGGGTAAATTTGATGGCCTGGCACGTTAGAACCACAGAAGTATAAAGGCTCCAAAGCCATCTATACTCCAGCTGAGAAAGAAATATTAGCAGCATATGAGGGAGTCTGAGCTGCTTTGGAAGTGATTGGTACTGAAGCACAGCTCCTCCTGGCACCCCAGCTATCAGTGTTAGGCTGGATGTTCAAGGGCAAGGTTCCTTCCACTCGTTGTGTCACTGATGCTATATGCAGTAGATGGGTTGGTGGTCAGCCCAGCCTTGACCCTTGACAGCTTAAGCTTAAGCTAGGCCACAAAAAGCATGGTAGATCATAAATATGTCTTTCCAAATGCTGCATTAAGGGCACACTAATTTATGGCACATAGTATTATCTAATGGTTCTGCTCATAAATGCAAATCTTTATTATGGTTTCAGTAGCTTCATCATTTTAGACACTAGCTTCTGCCTCACTTTGATGCAGACATATAATTTGAATTATGTTATTAGCAGGAGAAAAGGTTTTCATGCCAAAAGCTCTTGCCGAGCAGCATCTCTCAGATCATCTTTTTGCTTTAGTGCAGTTCTGCATGACATTTTTGTATGTATTTGTGCTGAATCTTTTTAACTTTCTATCTTCATAATGCCTTACTACTTAATTAAGCTGGCTGAGTATAAAAAGAACAGTGATGATGGATAGCATCTATACATAAGTTAAAAATATTTTTACCATTGCTCATTAAAACAGCTACTTAAGTTCATGTGAAACGTGAGGGGAATGTGGATGGGAAGAGCTATGGAAACTGATTTGGTTTACTGTATAGAATGACATTATCCCTCCTCAGAGAAGAACAGTTCCTGTAAAATTACCATTTGGGGCAATTTACAGAAATTTTGTAGTGAATTTGTTGGGGGGGATGGCAGTGTGGGGTAGAGGAAAGTTCTTGGAATGTGTAATTTACTGAAGATTCAGATGTATGTTATTGAACATCCACAACTACTGCAGTAATCAGGAGAAGGTGATATTCAAAATCAGATTTGGCATTGCCCAGTGGATATATTTTAGCAAGCTTCACCTTCTCCATGTCAGTTCTGGTGAACTTAAATTTAGCTTTATTACTGCCTTTGTGACATAGAGCTTCCCTTGATCAGCACAGTGAGAGCTGGATCAGTCTGGGAGAGCCTTTTCAAAGTAAAATTCACAGTTCCTCTGTGTACTTGTATGTACACTTCACATAAAAACTGTGATGCTAATTTCATCTAACCAAAGCCTTTTACTGAACTGACTTAATTTTGAAACTAATAAGGTTAGTAGAGAATACAATATTTATTAGTTGATCCTTAAAAGCTACTCAATATCAAAAAGTTTTGTCTGGGTTTTTTGTTTTCTATATGGCAATTAATGTTTATCAGGGAACAAAGAGAAAAGTTATCTGGTGGAGAGTTCTTCAGTCACTGTGGTATGGTGGATAGCATGATTTGTGTAGGATCATCAGATGGTGGTAAAATTAGTTTAATTAGAGGAAGAGAAAAACAGGAAAAAGTTACTTGTAGCATTTCTATCAATTTTCCCAAAGCAGTAATACTTTCTTATTCCCACATAACTACTTTTAAGAGGCTCTTCTATGTTTAAAATAACATTTATTTTTAAAGGAATGTTAAGTATTAGACTTTGTTAACAAGTGGCATATTTTCCATCTCTGTAGTATAGTAAGCTACTCTAGTTATATTGTTTAGTGTTTAGCCTTTATTCTGTTTAATTAATATAACTACTTTGAAAGGCTTGATAATTATGAGTCCTTTCCTCCAAATTACACTTCAGACAAAGATGGTTCATACATCTTAACTTGTTCTGAATGATAGCAGAATGGCAATTGTTCATGTGCCAGGACAATTAGGAATAATTTATTTTCTAAGAATCTACCCCCACTTATTCAACTAAATCTATTCACCATAAAATCAAACTGTAAAATTTCTAGAAGATCTGTATACCAAAAGAAGAGTTTCCTTCTTTAATGGTTGGAGAGGAAACAGAAAGACAGTTGAATCAATCATAAGCATTGTGAGGCTTTGCAGAGTGCTTTGCTCTGAGTAAGCATGTCAAGTTGAGCACTAGTTGCAGTGCTATCAGTTTCATGAAACAGCAATTATAGCAGGTTGACAAAGCTGAAAAGACATAGAAAAGTTAACAAAGTTAAGAAAAAAAGCTCAAAGGATGAGGCACACTCATCTACATGCAACTTTGATGTTTGATAGTATTTCCCTGTGGGAGTGTTCAAAGCCAGTAGCTTTGGCACTAGCCTTTGAGCTTTACTCTTTGTCAACTCTGCTTTGTTTTTTATTTTACCTCAAGGAATGCTATTCTCACTTTAAAAAATAAGTTGGCTTAAAAAAATTGGTTCTATTTTAAAACTTGTTTAGTAACCAGCAACTTTGCTGAGAACCAAGACAGCTTTAAGGAGCCCAGCTATCTTAGAGATCTGACTGCTTAGGTGAATTGACAAATAGGGATTTTAGATGCTGTACTTGACTGAGTGTAGGCAGGTTCTTTGTTTGCATAATTCTACATAGAAAAAAAATCTAATAACAGTTAAAAAGCTAAAACCTGCCTTTATCCAGGTTGTATATTTGAATTTCTGTGACTTTTGATCTGGATAAAATAAAACTTGAGCTGTTAATGACTTTTGGATATTATTTCTGTCAGAAAGAGATCTACTTTTCTCCTCTGCCCAGATGAGTCATCTCTAGTTGGAAGGAAGTGAACAGAGTGTCAGGCATCTAGCTCCTCTTCAAATGTAACAAAAGGAAAATAAGTATGTAAATGGGGTTCTTTAAAGAACAAAAGAAAATCTATTGCTTCTTGCATGGCTTTAGTGTTTGTCTTTTAATGAAAATAATCACTTTGTTCTGCTTCAGTGTTTCAGTCCTTTTGTCCATCAGCAGCTGCATAGCCGTTAGTGTTTGTGTCTGATCAGTGGTGTGGTTTTAATATGAATTCCCTATTGGTCCCCACTTAATGTCTGTTTCGTGCATGTTGCTTCATTACCTGGTTTTGACAAACACGAACTGGCTGCTTCTCAGAGGAAATTAAACCAGAAATCCCACTTCAGATCCATACTAATGGAGTTTATCCTTGTCTCTTTTCTATACAGGGTAATTACATGATTTAGATTATAAAATAGTTTGAAATCTTAAATCTGCCTTATCATAATTTTCATGCAAGGTAAAACAAATCATAGTGAATTGTGCTTCATAATTTTCTCTTTTACATACTTGGTATTTTGCTTTTAAATTAATATTTAAATTTTCCCCCCATATTTGGCATTTTTATCTTTTGGTGTTGAGTTTTGAGACATTCCCTCTATGGGGAAAGCACTTCTAAAAAGAATAAAGTTTTCTTTGAAACTCACAGTAGCACAGCCACCTATTTATAATTTTTAACCAGTATGTATATACTTAGGAGGTTGTTTTAAACTATTCTAAAGAGAGATATTTTTTCTGCCTATGTATTTTGAAACTATGAAACTGAAGTTTCTATTTATACTAATTTGGAAATGACACACTTTCTTTTTTGTTCACGTTTGCTTAGTTATTAAGCACATGTTAACTTGAAAACTAATTGGTAACCTAATTGTAGAAATATCATGATAACACAGCCATAATATAAATCCTTTAAGAAGCTAAAACAAGCATCTTTCTTTCCTTTGATTTCTGAAAGCACTTGCAATATGCTGCAGTATTATCCTCAACACTTATTATATCTAATAGACAATTAATTTAAGCTTATTTCAAAAGTGCAAGGAAGAAATGAAAGGGTTTGGGCTACCATTAAGAGAGGATGGATCAGAAATGAATCAGCAATTTGCCATTTAAAGGCAAACACCTATTGTGATCAACAGCTTTCCCATGCTTGGAGGTGACACTTGATATAAATGTTGTAGAGGATAAGTGCTAGCACTGGTTGAAAACCAAAAAGACTATTTTTAAGAAAGCACTTCCAAAATTCTGGTTTTGTTCCAGCAAGGAAACAAAAAAAAAGAGAAGTTTCCACTTTGTCTTGATCAAAGTAAAGATAGATGCACTTCCTCCCTACGCCTCCTCCTCTTCCTCTGCATAGTGAGCTACAAGGTGCTGATTGGGACATTCAGCTTCAGTCAACTCCTTATTCTGGGCTTTGTGTGGCAGGTCTCACACTTTCCTGCTTTGCAAGCCTACATTCTTGATCTTTTGAGAGAGATACTTCATGAAAATATGAGTACAGGTATGCTTTCCAGTGAAGAAAGTAAGAGTTCAAAACTTTCCTGTTAGCCTTAGCATATGCAGTTATGTTCTACCTGTCCCCTTCTGTGTTTCCTTGCTGTACCTGCTTGTGGCTTATGTGAGTTACAGCTTTCAGAGTCTTCTCCAAGTTTGTAGCCCTCAAATACCTACATCAGGAAAGGAAAACATCATTATAAAGATGTTTCTGCTGGGAATTACTCAGATGACAGTTTTGGGGGGTTTTGTTTTTGGGACTAATGCCTCTTTTTGTCTTCTGTCTTTGCTGTACTTTGGGTAGAAGAAGCAGTCAGAAGCCTTCCACAATTACCAAAGCAAGAAAAGGCAGAGCTTTGACACATTTGACAAGCCTGAGCTGATCTGGTAGTCTAAAATGAGCAAAGCCAAGTGCATTTTGGGATGATGTGCACATCTAACATAAACCAAACAAAAGTGAAATAAAGCTAGGTTTTCCAAATTGCAACAGTGTACTTGATAGGTGATGTTAATAAAAATAATTACACTTGCTTTTGGGAGGAGATGGGGAACATCCATACTGTTTCTTCAGTAAGGATGTAAGGGTCACATTGTTGTCACAGTAGGTGGGTAGCCTCTGCAGCAGTGCTCTGTGCATGCATTATGCTTCAGTTGCTGTAAACTGACAGCTGAAATGTCACCCTAAGGAAATCATTACAGTTCTGCTGTCTCTTGAGTGGTGGCATTTTTTAACACAAGTAAGTCTGTGGGCAATGGCTAGTTTATTAGAATATGGTTTTAGGGCTTTTACCTGTTGTGGCTTGTGTTGGAGGGGAGACAGCACCCTTAATTTCCATAAACATCACATGCTTTCTCTCTCTCTCTTTTTCTTTCTCTCCTTTACAAATATTTTTAAAACTAGCTTTGCTAATTTGCTTATGTCTTTCAGACTGATATATACTCTGAGTTTGGCTATTTTTTGTCTGCAGCTTGTTGGTTCTGTTTTTTCCATGATAGACTTGGTGTATCAGTGTGCTCTACTAAATGTATTTCATAGTAGTAATGCATGTCTGTAGCCAGTTGGCTTTTCCTGTGTCATAGGGGCACCAGGTTACTGTTGCTAAAGCAGTCTCCTACTCAGGCTTCTTCTATAGCTTCTGCTTCCCCTGTCAGGCAGCTTCTACAGTTTTCTTTCAAAGAAGGGGGTGGAACATCTTCCTTATGAGGAGAGGCTGAGGGAGCTGGATCTCTTTAGCTGGGAGAAGAGGAGACTAAGGGGTGTCCTCATCTATGCTTATAAATATGTGAAGGGTGTGTGTCAAGAGAATGGGGTCAGGCTCTTCTCAGTGGAGCCCAGTAACAGGACCAGGGGCAAAGGTCCAAGATTAGTTTTGTCCTACAAAGCAAGTATGTTCTTCATGCACTTATTGAAGTCTTGGTTTGGGAATGAGTGACATGTAGGGCTTTCTTGTCCTATGAATCTCTCCACTAATAATATTGCCATTTATGTTTTTACCACATACCACTCCTCCTCAGAATTAAAACATAAATGAACAAATTCTACATGGCACAGTAATAGTTAATCATCATAATCCTGAAAGGCCCTGTGTTTTATGTGTCATCTACACAGTGTGTTGTGACCATGTCCTTTACTTTTGTGGTTACTCTATGCCTCAGTAATGTGTACTATGACAAGAAGATACAAGTATAGAAGAACTTAAAATGTGGTTTGATGTAGTTCAGATGATTGGCACCAAAGTCAGAGAAAAAGCTCTCTGAATCTCTACTTTCTGAATCTCTACCACTAGCTGGTCACAGGATTTCAAGGAAGTTAACTAATATCTGTTCCTCATTCCCAGCCTGAGATTCACTCCTGAAGATTTTCCTGCATTTCCTGCAGTGTTGTTTATAGATCTTTTATAAAGGGAAAACTGCTTTCCAACTTCAGACTGTAATTTCTAGGGAGCAAATGATTTCCTTTGGATAGGATATTGATAGTGTCTCCATATTGAATGATTAGAGATTTGAAGAACAAGTTTTGGTGACTGTGGTGTAGTTTGATGTATGCCTGTCAGTAGAGTAGTTAGAAAAAGTCTGACAAAATTAGTTTCTTTTGCTCTTACTGATATTCTCATATAGCATGGAGACAAGTCTTCTGGCATAAGTCTGTGCAGAAAGAATTAGAATGTGCTATACATAACAGAAAGAGAGGGAAAAATAGACAGGGACAAAAGAAGAAGAGCTTTCTACAAATCAAGATGATTAAAAATAAAACAGATATAAAATGTAGCATTAAACAGTAAAAGCATATAAAGCTCCATCTGTTATCCTATGGTTGTGAGGCAGAATCTCCTGTCTTGTGTACTACTGATAAGTGTACATCAAACATTATTGATGTCTCTAGGTGTTTTCAAGAATGAGTGAAAACTGGTTCACTGTGTTTAATTGCCACTTGACAAATAGCTGAGTACAAGGTAATAATGAAGATGCTGTTCAGATAATGTGGCAATGAAAATGTTATGTGGGATTTTTTTGCAAATGACAAACACCCCTTAAGTTTTTATCTTCCTTTGAGACTCAGGAGCCATTCTTCTTTAATAAGCATCTTTAAAAAAGAATTGTGGTTTGTCACATCACTTATACTGCCTAAAATCTGGAGGAGTATACATTCTTTGGAGCACTTCCAGACCTTGCTAGGCAGACACACACATTCATTGGATAAACATTTTCCCAAACTCCAAGTGTTTTTACCCTTAGTTTTAGTCTTTGAATACTTAAGTGTGACTTCAGCTCCTCCAGCATAAATGACCGTGGTTATGCAAAGGCAGCTGGAGGATCCATAAGTTCCTGCCCTAGAATGGAGCAGAGCAGTTTTATGTTTTCTTGACTTTCTGTCCCTGGAGCTGAGGTCTCCTCACTGTCTTTCTGAAAAAACATGGAAAGTTAAACTTGATTTGATATGTGAAGGCTTCCTGTGTCAAAGGTTAGGGCTGGACTGGCCCCTAGACAGGTGACATGTGCTTCCTATTAATCCCTCTACCTTTCCAAAGGGGAAGAGAAGGGGAATAAAGAGACTTATGGGTTGGAAAAGAAAACTAGAACTTATTTGATGAAAATAATAACAGTAAAATGAAATACATCCCAAATCAATATTGAACCTAACTCACCTGAAAGCAATGACATCACCATCACCACTGATGCTGTGGAAAGGGACTGGGGAAGTCCCAGACTGGACTCAGTGGCAGACAGGAACTGAATTCAGGTTGACCCTTGTGATCTCTCTGTTTTACACTGAATATGACATATATGAAATGGAATAACCTAATTCAGTTTAAGTGTCACCTGTCCTGTTTGCTCCTCCCCACAGGTATGACCTCTTACTGCATCCCCAACGTGGCACACAAAATTTAGCAGTGAGCTTGGTCTTCATAGGAGCCAAGTATAGCAAGAGCCTTTCTGCATTGCAATCCTTAGGAATAACTGTAAATGCAAAGTGTAATCACTACTAGAAGCAGACAAATATATGACTGTGCAAAAATACACTGTTAACTTCAGAAAGTGCAGTCACCTAGAAAAGACTTAACTGAAAAGTCAAATCACTGAAGAGAATTAGTTATGTTCTAGCTCAAACAGGCATCTGCATTTCTGAGATGAAAGTGTTGGGTCCCTTCACTCCCCTCTTTTGCCCATCCTTTTTGATTTGTTTCATGTAGTTCTTTCTGCTACCCTAAACCTAGTTTGTTCCAGTTGGACATCAAAGTGATAAAACAGAAATGAATCATTCATGCATCTGATGAGATAAAGACATCTTAACAAGAAGTTTTACTTTAATTGCCTTTTATGGAGCACAAGGGAATTCTAAATAGCCAAATGAGCTTTCTGTAGATATCTGTGATTAATAAAACTGGCCATTCCCAGAAAATGATAAACCAGAGAAAACTTGCATTTTGACAATTAAAAAAAGGAAAAGAATATAAATCAAATCTCATTGGTCATATTATTTGGCTACATTCCAGAGTATTCTAAGTGCTTCAGAATGGATCAACAAGTTTACATGAGGAAACAATAAAACATTTAAAAATATTCATTTTAAATTTCCACCTTTTTCAGAAGTCAAAATACATGCTTGAAAATGAGAATCCCTTTGGGGGAAATTTCATGAATCCAAATCCAGGTGCAATCTGATGAAAACAGTTTCTTCACTCTAACCTTCTAGGCCCTCTCAGACCTGAGTCCTCTTCAAAGATGGAATATGAAGTAGTTAAGGGACTTTCTCAAGGCCCTGTAGGAATGGTATGTTGAAGCCAGGAAGGGATAGTCTTCCTCATGAAAGTCACTCACTGACTCACATCACACACTGGCACTATCTGCAAGGAAACTTTTGCCTTTTCATTACTCACAAGGAAAAACAATCCTTTACAATGCTAACTTTCTCATATGATATTGAAGGTGGCTTTGTATGTGTATACCTGGTAGGTTCTTTTCACATCTTAAAATCAAATTTTAAAGGGTTTTATAGACCTCTGATTACTTTGCCTTTAGGAAGCAAAAAAATTTTCTGTTTTTTTTTTTACTCTTGATGTATGGATATCACAACTGGAGTTGTCTGTCCAGCCATAACTTCATAAAGCCCTTTGTAAGATGCAGGGTCATTTTAAATACTACTATGTGAAAACCCAGAGTAGTTGTAACAATTTATGAGACTGGTTTTTTTCAGTGCTAACTCCAGAGCTACACTTCAGAAAGTACTTACCTTTGGGGGAAGAAAGACTGTAAAAACTCTACAATGGAGATTACAGACACTCCTTGTTCAGGCCTAAGAGCAATGAGCAATGCTTAAATTGAACATGTTTCTGAGATTCAGTCTGTCTGGAATAGGCTGCCCAGGGAGGTGGTAGAGTCCCCATCCCTGGAGGTTTTTAAGAAGAGGATAGATGTGTTTCTTCAGGGGATGATTTAGGGATAAGAGTAGTGTAGGGCTATCGGTTGGACTAGATGATCTTTGAGGGTCCTTTCCAACCGTAATCATTCTGTCATTCTGTGATTCTGTCTTAAGAGGACATTATTTTTCCTGCCTGGAGCTGTGTCTTACTTTTCTTTTTCTCTGTGAGCCTTTCCTTTTCCATTTTTCACACGTGGTATCTAGGAGCAGCCACTGTGCTTGCACCACTCCTGCCTTCCTTCCGCCTGCATCCTCTTCAGAGCCAGCATTTCAGAGCAAAGAAGGATAAAACCCATTCATTCATCTCTTTCCTGCCTCCTCCTCCTCTGCAAAACAAGCAGGAAGCTATTTGTGCCTGGTGCCTTGCCATCAGCTTTTATGAGGGGATTATGCTGAACATCACAGATTCACACACTCTTGGCTTTGTTGGAGGTCAATGCCTTGGCAGCGGGCCCCTGTAAATACCATACAAGCGTCGAGCTGTTGATCTTGAAAGCTTTAAACAGTTTCTGCCTTCCATGCTAGTGGCTGCATGTCATGTTCAGAACAATTGTCAACAGGGGCACAAGATGACAGATTCTGTCTCTTTATTGAACAGAGGAATGTTCAGTTGGTGTGTGGGTACCTGTTCAGCAGCAGCCTCCTCTCGTCCCCTTCACCCTGAATCGTGCACTGACTTTTACTTTCCTCATTTCAAAGAACAGTTGAGATGAGCACATAAAATCTGATTAGATATTATTCATAGCCTTTCACTTGTAATCCTCCTCCCCTCTTACCATATGGTTGCTTCCTGCCTCTTTATATCCTCACATTTTCTGTTGCTTTCCTTCAGGGTGCTAATCTTTAAGGCCCCTTAGCTTCAGGAGCTATCAGCTTTATGAAATCAGGAAGATCCCCATGAATTTAAGAGTTAGGCTACAGAATTCCCAGCTGGGGATTTAGCATTTACTTGTTTGTATTTCTCTAAAACTTCCTGCACCTTTATGGGCATGTACACATGCTGCAGCTTCATTTTGTATTATCATGATTTCATTGTAACTGATCTTAATAAAATCTGTTAATTCAAGTGAACACATATTCCATTGAGAGTATCTGAGTGGCTAAGCTTATTTTGGACAGTGAGAAAAGCTGTAAAGAATTGCACATGGGTTTTAGGAGATGGAGATGATACCATACACAGAAACTACCACCACTTGTGGCTCTGTGATTTTGTCAAATGTCTGGAGGCTGGAGAAAAGGTAAAGTATGCTTGGGATTCACTTATTTTAGTTCCTGGGCCTTTGCTTTTGGCCACTTTTGGCAGTGACAGCCTGAACTACTTAGAGCCCTTTCTGAGGCAGTGCACTTCTCTTATGTTCCTGCAAGTTTCTGAAAAGACAATGTATTTAAAAAGCCAGAAGAGCTGTTTCAAGCATCACAAAGAGGTAAGGAAAGGAAAAGCATGAAAGAAAAGAAAAGCAAATCCATTGCCTATGCATAAATTTTACTTGAAAAGAAACAACTATAGAATGGAGAATTCATGATGTAATTCATGTTTCATATGAAATAAAATGAGTCAGCCTCTTTCTTATTAAGAGGTCTTCAGGTGTCTCCCCTCAGTAGTCTGTTTTCTGGTTTATAAAGAAAGATATTAGCATCTTTGGGGGAATCAAATGTTTTTGGGTCACTGGGCAGGAAAATCTTTAGTTTGACTAGATGTACAAAGTGAACTTCAGCACAAATTCCACAAAGAATTACTATCCTTTAGAAACTTTTGGAAAAACAAACCTGTTACAAAAGTGGTTTGTTTTACCTGGAAATAGATCATTATTAATGTTTGTTGACTTATTTTAGTCACCATCTAAAATAGAAACACAATTCTCTGTCACCTGAGTGTCTGAGGAGTTGCTGGTTAACTCTACTTGGAGAGCAAAGTCAGTTTGTTTCAGATCTCATCCTGTCAGAATTGTCAGCTACTGTTGCAATTAGAGGTGTAGATAGTATTGATCTGTATTGATTTTCTGTTTCTTTTCCTTTTCTTCCTTCTCCAAGACATCATGGTTATGTTGTTTGATGGAACTGTTGGTGAAAATAAGAAATCTACCCTCTTGAATTAGGGTTTTCCTTCTGTAGAATATTCCTTGGGGTTATTTAGTAGTTGTAGCCAAATTATCCCTTGGGAGACAACATTTGTATCACTTGGACTTATTTTGCTCTATTTATCTCTCATATACTTTCATCTGCCTGATTTTGGACTACAGATTTTAAAACTGAAAAGCTGTCTAGTGAAGTCATGATCACTGCCAGTCAAAAATATTAAGCCTACCCTTGAACTTACTTAACCAAAATCACAGAATCACAGACTATTAGGAGTTGGAAGGGACCTCAAAAAATCATCTAGTCCAATGTAATCTGCATTTTCTCCCAGTCTCTAGTTTTGTCCCATTTACAATATATTCCAATAGCATGGAGAAAACAGAAGATTTGAACTCAGTCACTGCAGTAATTTTCTTATCAATAGGCATTACACATTTTGACTGAAAGCTTCATAAGCTCAGTGTGATATTTCTATATTTTCAATGTCTGAAATTTGCTACTGAACTTGAATTTTGATACCATAACAATGGATGTTCTATGAGTACCTGGAAGAGTTATAGGAATTTCAGATGTATCCTTCTAATTATTTACAGTGGGTTAAATTTGATGCCCTCCTCCTATATGAACTTATTTTTACATTAGTGGTGTGCTCTATGGAATGCTCTAGTATTTGAAATATTGATTTCCTGTAGCCTGTGTGACTTTTTTTTGGAAGTGAATTGCAAAGTAAATGAACACAAAGTACAACAGGCTTTTTGTGGAGAAATCTGGGAAGAGCATAATCATTGGTGGCAGCAAAGGCATTTGTAGTTAATGGATTTATTTTTGACAAGAACTCCAATCTTTTTAAAGACAAAAATAACAAACCACAAATCTAAATAATCTAATGTCCACCCATCCTCCCTTATAACTTATCCTTTGGAAACAAACACAAATCTAGTCTGAGTGTGGTCAAAACTCAGACTAGGTATTAAAAATCCTGTAGTGCTCTAAAGAAAGCTAAGAACTGGTAAAACCACATGGTTAAGCATCTTCTCTGTTAAAAAGATGTCACTTGAGCCAAAAAAAAGGTATCTTTTATAGTTTTTAAAAGTTGCAAGTTCCAGGACAGCACTCTGGAATGTGCCTGAATGAAACAGAACTTTCTACATTCATAAAAAAC
Organism: Galbula dea; assembly: GCA_013399015.1. NCBI lineage: Eukaryota > Metazoa > Chordata > Aves > Piciformes > Galbulidae > Galbula > Galbula dea. The sequence goes on from VWZX01009005.1 coordinate 2,174,344, forward strand.
CCCAAAGCAAACAAACAAAAAACAAGAGAGAGAGAGAGAGACTACAATAAATGGATTGTATTTGTTAAATGAGACAAATAAAGCAGTTTCTAGTTCTGCCAGGGTGAAACAATCATAAGATGCATTGCCTTTTTTTTTTTCCCTTTAGCTTCTAATACCAGTTGCAGTACATGATCACAGATTTGTCCTGTTGTAGGATTGGTTAAGAACACAGTTATCCTGTAATTTTGTGTATATATTTTATATATTCTCATTGGTTTATTATAGGATTTTGGAATAGAATATAGGAAAAGAATAGTAACCTGTCTTTTAAGCCTTCACCACCTTTGAAATCATTCTTCTCTCTGATGAATTAAGTGACAGTTAAGTGTTGGATGTTTATGCTCTTCTCCTTCAATAGTTGCCTATTGCAGAAGGCAGATGGAAAAGTAGGATAGTGTTTGTGGATACTTGTACATAGCAGTGATTACCATTTGAAAACAGGTTAAAAGAGTTTTCTTTGTATGCTGCCTGACCTCCTTAATGCAGGTACAAATCTGTCAGCCCATCCATAGCAGGAGGAGTGAGGCTTTGCTGATGTGCTCCCAGGGATGTTTCTGAGTATATGGACACCATGCTGAATTCTTTAGGTGAGGTTACCAGCCTAGGAAATATAGTCAGCATTTGGGCTGGTTATTCTGGAGTTTCCTCAAAGTAAAAATTTGCAATGAGTAAAGCATTCTTTATTGGCATAGAAACTTATAGCCCAACTGGTTGAATTAGCAGAGTTATAATCTCCTGAGGAGAGAGGTTGAGGAGTTGCTTTATTTTGGCTGCACAAACATTTCATCTACAGAAAAGTATGGGATAAAGATGGGTTTCAAAGGAAGGTGTTCTGTGAAAGTCTGTCATGACTGGAAACCAGTTTCTCTTTTCATTTGTATTTCTAAGTCCTATTCTAATGAAGCAAAACAAGAGTTACATGATTCTTCAGACATCTACCTAAAATTTATGAAGTGATTATCCCTCCATATATAGCACATTCTTGCTTGCCTTTTGGAAGCTTTCTTTAATATCTGAAGATTAGCCTTTAGGTCATAGCTTTTATAGTTTAGCATAAGCCTTTAATCTCTCTGTAATGATTTTTGTGTGTAACTTGTTCTCTAAAGCTACCACAGAGCAAAGTACAGTACATCCTTGTACATCTTTATCTTATTGGTTTATATCATATTAACAGAAAAAATAATGCCTGTCTCTTCTTATTTCTCCCCAAAACACACTATAATAGTACAAAGCAAGAGCAGAAAAAGAATACTCAGATTTGGCTAACATCTTGGACAGAGAAGCAGTGTTAATTTTAAGAGAAAAGGTTGCTAAATCTTTTCTGGGTTTTGTAGGGTTTTTTGTGTGATTTTTTTTTTTGTTTGGTTGGTTGGTTTTATTTTGTTTTTTGTTCTTGCCTGGGGTTAAGCTACAAACATGATTATGCTAAAACAGTAATAAAAATAGATTCTTAAACATTGGGTTTTATCACCCATCTAAAAAATCAGTAATATAACTAGACTCTCTGGGTTTTGTACACTATGTTCTTAGGCCTTAATAGCAGTTGACATCTGCTGAACTAATTTTCTCAGTAACTTAAAAAGCAGCATATATTGTGATATTCTGTGTTACCTCAAAGCATTTTGAACTTTGTACATCTTATTCATTGTAGGAAAATTACTTGTTCCTTAGTGGTTTTGCTATATGATATTTTTACAGAAAAATAAATGTAAGGAAACTTTCTATCTCTATTTTCTTCTCTTGTGATTTTTCTCCTACTTTTAGAATGCTACTTCCAATTCAATTCTTCTAACAATGAGAAGAAAATTTGCTCACTATGCCTCTGGTATCTCCATTATTTTTTTGATCTCTCAGAGGAATAAGCTCTGACAAATGGGCCGGATGGCTCCATTCCCCAAGAGACAGAGAGTAACTTTCCTGGTTCCTATATTCCCTGGTTTGAGGTTCTAACTTTACCTCTCCCAAACCTGCCACTCTAAACAGCTGGCCTGTGAATTGCTTAGAGCATTAGTAGCAAGCTTTATGGTAAAGCAACACTTCAAGTGTTCAGTAACTCATCCATGTACAAGGCAGGTGAGGTACAGCATCAACACTTTTTATCTTCTTCCCAAACAGTTGCTTTCCATTATGAAGTACAAATTTTTTTTTCCCCTTCTTGTTGTATTTTTTTGAGAATTTGGGGGCAGGGGAAAGGAATCAGCATTTCATACCTGAATCTGTAGAAGAAAACATTGAACAAGATCTGGGGCCCCAGAGGAGTTTTTAGAGCAACCCAAGTATTGTGACTGTAGAGGAATCACAACTACTGAAAGCTAAACAAACATGCAATATCAAAAGTTCTCAGGTGAAGACAACTAATGCAACCAATATGAAGGCCATGAATGAAAAAACAGCTGCACAGTTTTATTTATTGTGTCATGATTAACATCAGTCTGTGCACTGCATGATGGTTAATTACTGACTATTTATATTACCTTATATAGTCTGTAATCTGCAGAACTCTGTCTGAAATTGGCTGCTTTCTTTCCCATACATCTTAAATTTTATCTTTGCTCCCAAGAAACCAGGGTTGTTTTCATATTTCCTAATCCCAGTTAGTGTGTATAAAGGGTTTTGCTGCACCAAATTGGGTGTCCTATCTACCAGTGAAGAGGAGGATGAATGACTGTTCTGAGGATGTTAAAAACAGTCTGTCATCCTTTCACTTTTGGGTCCAAGTCCACATTGCTGGTGTTGACATAAATCAAAGAGGAGGTGCCATGAAGCTGTTCCAACTTTATTTCTCCATGGCAGGTTTTGTTACAATATAATCTAGGTGGTATCTAAAGCTTTATTTATTTTTTCCACAAACAAGGATACATCTAGAATATTTAGAGGTTTATTGTTAATTAACATTATTCATTAAAGGATTAGTTCTGGGGGCACATGCTAGGTATAACTGTGTTGCTGCTGCTTGAAGGTAAGTTGACCAAGGGATCTATGTTCATCTCTGAGTTTCCATCTGCAGTCAGTCCTGGATAGAGAGTCATTTTCTTTTGATCTTGTGGGGTTTTTTAATGAACTGTTATTGATAGATGGTAGAATATGTGCTCAAACCATGAATTCTGACTTTATTCATTGCCCTTCTACTTTATACATACCTCATACAGGCAAAACAACAGTACAGAAAATAATGGGTTTGATTTTAACTGTTGTGTAGCATAACAGCCTGCACAGGAACTTCTATAATTCCTCCAAGTATTATTTTAAAATAAATTAGCCTAAAATCATAAATAACATTATTTACATCACTATGTTGAAGCATTGAGACAAATAATCTTACATTCATTTCAAACACTCAATAAGGATGTAGTAAGATAGGGGAACATTATGGGAAAAAAGTCTTAAGAAAGTTGGAAGAGGAATGTAAATTGTGTATCACAGTTTCACTTATTCTGCTATAAGCAGTATTCACTGTTCAGAGATCACAGTTAAAGAGTTATAGAATCATAGAATTGTCAGAGCTGTAAGGGACCTTAAAGATCATCTAGTTCCAACCTTCCTGCCTGGCAGGGACACCATCCACTAGATCAGGTTACCCAGGGCCCCATCCAGCCTTGTCTTAAAAGCTTCCAGGGATGAGGCTTCCACAACCTCTCTGGGCAACCTGTTCCACTGCCTAACCACCCTCACAGTGAAGAACTTCCTAATCTCCAACCTAAATCTCCCCTCCTCTAACTTACACCTATTTCCCCTGGTTCTATCACTGTCTTTCCCTTATGAGACTGAAAATTTGAAAAGTTAGTATCAACTCTTTTATTTTAACAATGCACACTGCCAGGTGCACTCTTAGTTAACTGTTCTGAATACAGCTTCATTATGTTTATTTGTTTTCTTTTTGGAAAATGGCATTTTAATGAAAAATAATATTCTTTTGCCTCTGAGTAGCAGTTTTTTTGTTGTAAGTGTAAGCTGAGTTGGTTACACTTGGAAAATAGGTCAGTGGCTAGTAGAGTTTGTATAAGGACTAGAAAGCACTTTATCAGTACTTACTAGACATTGTGGTTATAAGGTCTCACTGTGAAAACAAACTTGAGAGTTTCAAGAAACTATATGCTACTCCACAGGTTTTAACTATTGCATGTTCATAACATTAAACATAGTTTGGTTAAACAAATGTTATAACAGTTGCCAGGGACCAAAATGTTTGGTCATTTGGATGTGATTCAGTTATTTTCATTACAGGGGGACAAAAGCATCCAGTTTCTCTCCCTGCTGCAAATAAATTAATATTCAGTGTATTATAATAATCAGTTGGCATTTAGCATGTCATTGATGCATAACCAAGAGAGGTTTTCATTTAAAGAAAACTGTATCAGTAGCAATCAGTTTGAATAGTCAATGATTTAACACAAACTGTATGTTGAGTGCTTTTATCATGAAGGCTTTTTAGCACCTGTATGCATTTAAACAATGTGTCCATCCTTGTTTGCACAGTTTGTAGCTGGCAGAACTTTGGGTTTGTTACTTTTTGTTATGTTATACCAGGTAGTAACCATGGGTTGGACTTATTTAAAATTAAAAAAGAAAGAACAGGGATCAAGAGTTGTGCTTAGAATTAGAGATAGAGACACACAAAATGTTCTCCTTTGTGATATGCTTTGATAAGTGAAAATTAAAGTAGCCAACAAGTAACTTATGCCTCCCATAGTAAATATGTATTTTGGCTCAGAGGAATGCATGCAGAGTAGTAGAAGCAGTCACTGCATGAGTTACTGGACACCACTGTGCCCTTGCAGGTGAGCAGCACTGGGACAGGCTTGTGTAACCTGACTGCAAAAGGTGTGAGTGACTCATGAGTTTTATCTGTACAAGGAGAGCCTTCTGAGCTTGGCCTTTAACTGGTTGTGAAATAGATGTAAAATACCTGGGCCTTCTAATTAGTTTCCAGTGCAGGTTGCTTGTTAGGAAGAAAAATCCTTTGCCTTTATTGAAATGATAGCTTAGGTTTCAATAGAGAGCAATGCTTGCAATCTACTTCTGTCAATATTGTTCACTTTCTTCAAAGCAGCTTTTCTAATTAATGAAATTGCTAATTGATGTTCCATCTGGACACTGTGTAGCTGCATAGGACACTCATGAAATTACCCTTTTATAGAAGGGCTTTTGTAGAGATGATAGTGAGGAATACATACAGACTAAAACTGTCTCCACACTTCTGAGAAGTAAACCCAGGATAAAATTTTTACTTCATTCTTGCAGACCATCTGAGCCTTCTTGTACTCTTCTGACCTTAGAACCTTTGCTCTCAGAGTAGGCTGCCTTTGTGCTGAAGGTGGTTACTGCTTCCAGTCCCTGTATGCACCTGTGGTGGGACACTACTGACCTTGCAGGGACATGAGGTCCCTATATAATGCTGATGCACAGGCACCACTGTTTTTCATGTAGTTCTATGTGTGACTGTAATTTCAACCAGAGATTTTGTTTCCAGCAGTGAAATCACAAATAAACTTACTGTCCACTTGTGTCACTTAAATGCTGGGAACAGAGCAACAGATCAAGACTAGCTACAGTGAGGAGATTTTTAGTTGTTTGCATTTCAGGTGTTTTGTAGCTAGTAGCTTTCACTAATACTTTGTAATTTCCTTTAAAAAGCCTCTGTATTGTTACATTGTTTTGTGTGTATTGTTACTACAGTGTATTGCTACTACCTTATTTGGTTTTGTGTGTACTCAACAAAAATATCCTTGCAAGGTTTATTTTTCTTGCATATTCTTAAAGTATTTGAAAACATCAGGATCTTTTTATGGCTTTTAATTTTATGGGTAATCAAAACACCCCAGGAAGGCCAAAACTTGTATTGTTTTCACTCTTGTCATCTTGAAGGATTAATGCCATCAGCAGAGTGCCTAAGCACTATTTGCAGCTTTTTAAGTTGGTCACTAGAGCATCTTTGAGAGCAGCTTGGGAATCTTGTCCTGTAAGACAAAGTCCTCAATCATATGATTATATATGATGATTTGAAGCTTCTCTTAAAATGTTTTGTAACTTTATACTTCACAGCAGTAAGTCAGTTCTCTTGTGTTTGAGACGCAGAGATTGCTCATGTGTATGTCCCTTGGCCATTGACAGAGTGCATTCCCTTGGACCACAAGTTGACCTCCAGTTCTGACAGTGTCATTATTTAAAGAAAGGTGTAATTATTCAGAAATTATGACTGCATTAAGTTGTCTGACCAGGCCCTGTTCACTGTGCACATTGATGGCTTTCTACATTCTACAGCTTCTCACCTTGCAAAGAAGAATATGTGAAGATTATGGGGAAGATACTGCTTTAGGAGGAAGGGGAGCATGTGCCCCTCCAAAAGCCTCTTGGCTTAATTTTAATAATTAATTTTAATAACTTTTAATCACATTGATTTTCTACCATTTAAAAGAAAGACCTAAGGGAGTGGAAAATTATCTCCTCACAGTTTTCTTAAACACAACACCCCCAAACCTTAAAGTTGTCTTCTTTTATTTCTTTTTATTTTTTGGTCCTTTTGTCACCAAGAAGGAAGTCATTCAGTAAAGTCTAAACCTGTCCAAAAACAATGAACAGGAAAAATTAATTATCTGATTACCCACACCACTGCCTTGGCAGGGTCACAGTGATGCCTGCTCATAGGTTCAGAGGTGGAGATGATGTAAAGTAATTTGAATAAAATAATAAGTAGGTCATTAAGGTATGGAAAGAGTTTATCATAAAGATGTTATGATAAACATAACAAACAAACAAACAAAAAAAGAAAATAACCTGTAAAAGACTCCAGATAATTACATTCTTTTTTCACATTTCATTTGAATTTATTTTGTCTTTAGAAATCCTTAATTTTTTGAATAGTACATAGGCATAGTACATTGGCATAGCAAAGCTGTGATTTTGCAGTACTGGGTTAAAATCCTAATGTATTCACATAAACACTGTCTTCACAGTAGTAGCAGTGGCAGGTTAAGCAGTTTATGATTATTAAGGTCCCTTCTAATCCAAACCATTCCATGATTCTGTGATTTTTGTCTCTGTGCCTAACCTTACCTTCCCTCATCTCTTACAACATCACTGTGGGTTTTGTAGCCAAGTGGTGAACTGGCTGGGGAAAACAAACCTGTCTTTAACAAAAAGAAAAAACCCCAAACCAACAAACAAAAAAACCCCAACAAAACATTTTGACAAGTTATTTTGGAGATGGGCCAATGCAAAAAGTATTCTATGTGAGCAGAATGCCTTTTTCTAAGCATATTAGTTTTGACTTTCATGCAGGTCTCCATGTTTTATTAATATTTCTGAAATATTTTCATACTTAGGGCAATCAAGTATTTATTTCCCTTTTAAAATAAATCAGGATAGAAGTTGGCTATAGTAAATTTGTGTGCTGATATTTTTTACCCATCCAATTTTCACAATTTTTCATATTACTTGATTGAGTCTAATTTAGCATTTCACATGGATTTTTAGAGAAGAAACACAGACCAGAAAGGTTAAATGTTTGGAAGGGTCCTCTAGCAGCTCTTAGTCTATTAACAGAATTTAGATGTAGAATTTCAGCAGAAAGGAAGCCAAAGAAAAGTCTGATTAATGCAGAAAAAAGCCATCTTTGGGAAACAGTCAGAAAATTACAATCATTTTACCTAAGCTTTTCTCTTTAAAGGTGAAAAGAAAATCAATTCCCTAGCTTTTAAGATGTGTGAAGTTCTGTGGAAAATGTAAAATATCACTTCAGAGAGATCATTGACATCTCATTTTGTATCTGATGAGAAGCATGTTTTGGAACCCCCCCACTTTCAAAATGCTCCATGAAAGAAGACCCAGCATGCTGGAATCACACTTTCACTTTACTCTTGACTTTTTTTTAACCTAAAATTTGACATTAAATATAACTGAAATAAAAAGCATCTCTTGAGAGGAAATCTTTACATCTTAAACTATTGAAATGGGGTGCTTCAAGAGTGGTAGAAATCTCCCATCCATTTTTGCTTTGACAGAAAACAAAACTCCCAGAAACCCCAAGCCCAAATTCATCCAGTTTTTAGTTAGAGCCAGTGTTTCACTTTAACTGACTGCATATTCTGGGAATTTAAAGGAAGCATGAAAGAATAGTTCTGTAAGAATTTCAAGAAGGCTTTAGTGGGCATGGTGGTGTTAGGTTGATGGTGGGACTTGATTAGCTTGGAGGTCTTCTTCAACCATAATGATTCTGTGTTTCTGTGTTTCTCTACTAAGGATTTATTGGGAGAAAATGAGAGTGCTGCAAGTTGACATTATATTTTATTGACTGAAACTCCATTGGCTGTACCTCAGTGCTATACAGCCCCTCAGCCTGGAGCCTGCCTCTCTCTCTGGGGGCCTTTCTGCCCATTTTCTATGTTTATGAATGCAACTTGGAGATCAATCCTCAAAAGAGCTTTGTATCACTCTGGCCTTTGTGTTTAGTGAAATTGGAAGAGGGAATTAATAGGAGTGTGTTGCTGTTGCTGGGATGGTGGGTGTTCCTTGTTCTGCTTGTGCTCCTAATGCAAGTTAAGCAGTGGACCTTGTGATAGAGGTGTTAGTCATGTCAGCTGCCAGACTATGCTTGTGCCAGGCTGAGAGCCTTGCTGGGCTCCCTGTGCTCTCATGTGGCACTTTTCACTGTCACACACCTATGTACTTAATTTTGGCATGTGGATTTTATGCTTTGGTGTAAAGTGCACTGTGAAGCCCTGCATAAAAGAAACAAAGATGATACATAGAGATACTTACCAGCAAAACTAAAAAGAAATACACTGGAAAATGTTTTGTGTAAAATGCTGATGTATAAAACTATCATAATGAAACAACAATGACTAAAAGAGCTGAATCCTGAAAAGCCAGCTAAAAGCCAAAAAGACTGCAAAAGAATTGCAAATGAAGTTTCTGAGCAAAAAAACATTGCAGTCATCATAAGAGAAGCTCTTGGTGAGTGGCAGTGATGTGCAACAAGCTGTCTTTTTAAAAGTATGCTTTAAAGAGCCATGAAATGATACTTTAAATAAAGGACACTCAATTTGCACTGTTTCAGTGTCTGATTATCTTTTGTCTGTTTTTGTTTTGTTATTTGTTTAAGATCTTGGTGGTTATGGCAAAATCTTTCACCAGCATCTGGTATAATGGGCTCCCAGTTGGATGATTTACAGTCATCTGAAACATGATATATGCTTCTACTCTTCCTTCTTCATGGTAAGTTTTATTCCTGTCCATACCTATTAAATGCTTGACTTCAGAGAAGGAACTGAATGTTTGCAGACACCTGCATTAGATGTTGTTCCCATTGTTTTCATATGGACTAGCTTAGAGTTATTAATTTACTGAATACATAAAATCCAGTTCTTTATCTTTTCTTTATCTTAATCTCTTTGAGGATGTTTTAGAAAGTTAAGTTCAGAAAATAATCATACTTTATTTTTTTCTCTTTTAAAAGATTTTAGAGCTGTGAAAAGATTCTGATACTCAGCTTGAAATGTTACCTTCCTTTCAGCTTGAAATCATCTTCATTTGAACTGAGTATCTCAGTTCAAATTAGATTCCAGCCAAATATAATGCCACATGCTACAATATGTTAAAGAATAAAATAATTGTAACTGTGCTACAAATACAATTCAAAACACAGGGAAAAAATAAATTGGAGAAAATATTTAGAAACATAGAACCTTTCAGGGTTTTTTTTGGCACTGCTTTTATATTTTTTTTGCCTGCAGTTAGTCTGATTGTAGTAACCATGAACAATGTTAAGTATTCTATAAACAATAATATTAAAAGCAGGGCTCCTCATAGTATAACTGAACTATCGCTTCTGATTTACACTGTCCAGACATGCAATAATGAGATCCAAAGCACTTGTTCATTTGACTAAACTCATTGACAAACCAAATTTGGATGTCAAAATGTTCCACTGACTTCAACACACCAGAAATAGCAGCCAGGTCTCCTGTCCAAATGTCATGCTGTGGCAGGGGGGTTGGACTAGATGATTGTTCGAGGTCCCTTCCAACTCCTAATATTCTGTGATTCTTTGAACACTTGAGGTCACAGTCTCCCCTTTCTTATCTTCTCCTTTTTAAGGATTCTTACATGGCTCTTATGCCAAAGTTTAGTTTTGAATGGTATTGAGTTTTCTGGAATAGTTGCTTAGTCACTTTTAAAATCTGTCTGTAAATGTTTGTTACCTTAAGTCTATGTCTAGGATTCAAGTTAGAAAAGATATGACATTCCAGCATGAAAGGGATCTCTCCTCTTCTATTTCTGTTCCAGATTTCAGAGTCCTTAGAGGTATGCAGAAGTAGTCAGAGAATGACTACTATTGAGAATAGAGGAGGCAAATTAATGGTCAAAGTCATTCTCCTGATATGCTTAAGTACTGTAATGAGCTAAGAGGCAATAGAGTTTCCAGAAGTGTGTTTGCACTTGATAATGAAAAGATGTGTTTAAATATCCCATGTAAACATATAGAGACACTTGCCAGCAAAACTAGTCACTCTTATTTTTGGTGGAAGCTGGTATTTACACAGTGAAATGGACAGGTATACACCACATCTTTCTCATCTTTTGGAGGACATCTTCTGCCTACCTCTCTGTTACCAATTTCAGCTGGCTTTGCCTATCAAATAATATGTCTCCCAAGTACTAACCATACACCTCTGAAAGCAGAGAGCCAGATAAATAGCAAAGAATACATCACCTTATTTGTTTCCAGAAGGAAATTATTGAAGGGGAAATAAAATGTGTTTGATGGGTTATCTAACACCTGTTGATTCTGTGAGGCAGTTCTCTGGGTATTCATAGAGTTCTGTGTTGTTCCCTAACCAGGCTTTTTATTTGTCTAATTAGCCAATTTGCCTCAAAGATTTGACCTTTCCTTTCCTTCTCTTTCTTATCAGCAGTGTGCCATATATTTCTAAGCCTGTTCTTGCATTCTGAATGTGCACTGATTCATGATGAAATAAGGGCTTTGTGACAGGTCTGGTGGAAGAACTAACATCTTTAGACAGAGAAAAGGATGTCTATCCCATATGTGTAAACACTGCTGGATTTTGTCTCCTTTTCCAGAGGTCTGCTACAACACATTTTACTGCAATTATTCCTTGTGTCCACTAGGAAGAACAGAATACAGTTCACAGTGTTTCCTTTATGGCCAAACTAGGAAAAAAAATACTATGATGATGTCTTAAATTGTTTAAGAAAGAATGTTTTATGTTGCCCTGACAATTAAAAACCCCCCACTGCTTGCTTTGGCAGTCTTTGTCAGAATTGTTCCTCTTTGCAGTCATACTCTTTAAGCAAATAGGACATGTGTGAAAGGGCCTCACTGTTGTATCTGCTCAAGACTCATGCAGGTTTTTAAAAGCCCAGTGAAATACTACAGAAAGATAATGTTAGGGTGATGAAGTCAGGCTTTTAGTGGAGATGGTGGCATATGAGAAGAATTTATGTGAAAGGGAAATAGAATCTCCTACAAAGGAGTACTGGTAATGCACAGTTATATATCATCCTGTAGTTACTAAGTGTCTTCTGTATCTTCATTCTGCATTGGGCCAACTGATATCAATTCAGGCAGTTGTCTTCTGGCTGGAAAACAGTCAACTCCACTGGGATTGAAAACTAACCAACCAAATTATCTCCCACACCCACCAAAACCAACAACAATAAAAAGTGGAAAATCTTAATTGTCTACTGTATATTGAGAAAGTTTATATGGTATTTTAATATTGAAAGGTTTCTTTTAAAGCTATAATATGTAAAGTCTTCACAGGATGACATAGAAGCAATAAAGAGAAGAAGCCAGGTGCTGTTCAGGAGTCATGATAATTAAAAAGAGAATATATAAAGCATTAAAGGTCAGGACATTACAAAAAAGATAAGTGGATCAGACTGCATGTTAAATTGTAAGAATAGCAGAGGAACTTTTAGTATATAATTGCACCAACTTACTTGGAAGCCACACTGAAAATAAGTCTAGAAAGCTCAGTAAAAACACCTGTAACAGGTATCCCAAAGTCCTAATACTTGCCAGATATATTTTCTGAGCATTTTACTGTATAGACAACAACTTGAAAAAATCATCAGCAACTGCTAGATTTCTAGTTGTATTACCTGACCTAAAATACTAATAACAATAATAATAATAATAATAATAATAATAATAAACCCCAACTGGTAACAAGAAGAAGCTGTGGAGAAAATCTATTCCTGGATCTATTACTCAATTCAAAATAATCTCTCAAAAGCTATATACTGAAAGCTCCTGTGCAAACACTAACTAATGGAAAGCTTGTGTTTTGGATGTATCTGATTCTGAACTGTCATTTCAGCATCCATGTACTAATGGCTTATTGCAGTTTTGTATTACAGTGTTGTAACTGAAGTGCTCCATTTTCACTCCAAATCATCTTTAATAAGTATTAAAAATAATCAGGTCTTGTTATTTCCATGCTTTCTCCTTATTGTGGATATTCAGGGCTCTCTAGAGTACCACTGATTTTGCTGAGAGTAAATCTGGGTCTGTCCTGCCACAGCACCTGCTTGCCAGGCTGGCTGAATTCATCACAGGCTTCCTTTGGATGCCAGAATAAGTGGCATAGCAGGTACACTGAGAGAATCAAAATGAAGCATGCATTATTTATGGAAGTAATGACAATCCTGCTGAGATCTATCCTGAACTGAGATGCCTGCAGCTAATAAAGAGAAACAAAGGAATAAGTCTATGTTTTTAAAAATTCTGGTCTGGGTGAATTTAAACTAGGTTTTTAATGCTGCCTCAGTACATTCCAATAAACTCCCCCTTGCCCTTTTACTTTCATTTTGATGCACTTCTCTGTACTTCATGTTCAAGCTGGCTATTGTAATTGAGGAGTGCACTTTAGCAAGGGTCTGGAATAAATTACACTGCAGAAGCTTCATAAGCTGTAGAGAAACTAGCCCCAGAGTTAGGTGTTGGTTAAAAGAATGCTAAGGAACCTAAGAGGCAGCTGCTGATATGGTGTCTCCTAATGCTTTTCTACTAGTAGGGAATCTTAACCAATGATTCTCTATCACTGTGTCCTGATTGATGTGCTAGTGAATGGATCAGTATGTCATTTTATTTCCTCTTAAAGAATACCCTTGTAATGTGAGTGTGATAGGATTTGGCTTTAAATGAACTGATGCAAGGAATTTCTTGATCTGAATGGAGACATAAAAATATTTTCACTTTCTAAATGTTTGAATGTGTGCATAGTTTTCTTCTGAATTCACAAATTATTTGCACCAACTAACTACCACTGTGGGCTTTTGCATTTTACAAAAAAATAGTAGAAGAGTAAAGATGCTTGGAATGAGAAGAGGCTCTGTGGTAATGTTACTGTTGTCTTTACATTCTGTACACTTCAACCATGCCAGGCTCTTAGAGAAAGTGCTGGGTTTAAGCTCCAGTAAACTTGCTTGAAAGTATAACCAATGAATTAATATTTAATTTTTAGTCTTTCTACTGTGCAACCACACAAAAAGCAATGGCAGCCATTTTCTACAAAAGCCTAAGGGCTTGTCAGTTTCACTAGGGTAAAAAACAAAAGCCACATGCAAATCTAATAAATTATTTGGTTTTGTCCTTAGAATATTAATTTTGGTTCTTTTATTCTCATTAACAGTTAGTGATATAAGAATATACTTCAAGTACTTCAGATCTGTTTGATTTTTTTATTCTCTTACTATGAAGGTAAAGTTTCCAGTGGAAAACAAAGATACAGAAATATCCAATCCATTATCAATTTGATAGGGGAAGATCCTGGAAAGTTTAAATGGCCTGCAGTCTAGGAGAGCCTATCAGTGTTCAGCTGCCTTTGGTTTTAGCACCAGCTCCTCTCCTCAAAGTTGCATCTTGTTGAGCTGCAAGAAATGAGCAACTCACTCCAGGAGAGATGTTTTTTGAAGGGAGAAGTGGCTTTATTTTAGGTAGTGAAATCAACTTGATTACAGAATTACTCATTTGTGTTCTCACACTGACATGCTCACAGGATGTGTATGTGTCGGGGTGACCTGGCCAGCATTACTTGAGTGCAAGTCTGGAGGCCAGGGGATGCCAACTGTTGCATCTTCACCATTTCTTTTGGGTTACTCTTTGTTAATCATGACAGTTTTGGAGAAGCTCTTTTATATGATATAAGACCCAACAGTTGCCATGTTTTGATCATTCACCTCAGAATTTTGCTTGCTTCAGCCTCTAAGTTTTAGGCAATTCTGCTGTCAGGTGTTCTCTTTTCATGTTTCTCTGGGTGGTTGGGCTAGCAGCAGGAGGCACATGGCATCACCACTTGTGGTATCCCCTCTCTTGCCAGCTTTCATGTCTGACCTGCTCAGCATCATGGTTTACAGTATCATTAATGACACAGTTTTAATTCTGGATACCTAATTTGAGAAAATATGTTAAATGCTTACTATTAAGATTGAAGACTTTAAAGTTACCTAGGATTAATTACCAAAAAATGTGCCTAGAAAATGGAATTTCATTTCTTTGTAAGGAAAACTAAATAGATCCTTCTGCTGTTTGGTGGACATTGACTGCTGGAGTCAGATGGTGCTTCCTGTATCCCTCAAAAGCCTGGCTGTAATAATTCCCAGAGTTTCTCACAGAAAGGATTCAATAGAGACTTCTGGAAAAAAAAATAATAAGAGGTATTCTGCTTAGAGAAGTCAGTAATAGTTAGCAGGCAAAGTTCCTTTCTTAATGCTTATTATTTCACAACTTTTGGAGGTTTATGTTTCATCAATGGAGATGTTAAAATTAGATTTTGATATAAGTATAATTCAGTAATAAATGAGATAATATTGAGATATTTAAAAGCTATGTAGCCCCAACTGTGGGGAAGGAAAGCAGGCCTTTGATAATCAGAGTAAATGATACATCTTTTTTTGTTTATAGTGTTTTTAAAAAGACTGAATTACATACATTTTTTTCCCCAGTCATCCTAATATTTAGAACACTCATGATTATTTATAAAACCTAGGGCCAGGTTGGCTGTAAGGCCCTGGGAAGGGCTTTTCCCACCCCAGGTGGGACCATCACCCACCTGGTTGAGGGCAGCTGTGGCTCTGCCCTTGCCATTGCTAGCTGCCCATCTCCTCCACTCCTGCTCCCTGCACACGTTAGGGGTTATTCTGTGCCACAAGTCCAGCTTGGCACCTGGTGAACATCATGAGGTTTCTGTTGGCCCATACTTCAAGAGCATAAATGCCTTTCTAGCTAAAGACTCTGCCATCAGCCATGTCAACTCTCATTCTCTCATTTACAGTCAGCTGCATATTTGTCATTGGGACTTGCAACCAGCAGGGCACTGATGAAATCACAGATAATGGCCATTGAAATTTTCCTTTAGAATGAGACATTAAATCATTTTTCCTTTTATTTTCAATTATTTTCAATCTACCAATGTTATCATGTAATTTAACTAATAGCAGAGAATTGTTATGAGGACAAATGCTCGAATTAAGCATAATCAGTTTAAGACTCATTTGGAAGTAGCTTTGCAAAGCACAATGCAGAAAACAGGTAAGAATCAGTGCAGCTCTGTGACTTCCAACTGATGAAATGCATACAGTATCTATATGTTCTCTAACTGATTATTCTCATAGCCAGTATCAGCAGTAGGAGAAATGGGCAAAAGGAAACTGGTAGAAAAAACAGAGCTTCTGAAAAGAGATCCTTGAAAGAAGCTCAGAGAAAAAATATCTAGGCTTTTGAAAAGGCTAATGAAGTGCTTGAGAAGGGGAGGAATAAAATTCCTAAGTTTAATTCATGCTGTTACAGCAAGCATCCACAATTCAGTTCTGCATTCATTGCTTTTAGATGAGCTCTATATTAAATCTGAGTAAATTTATTCAGAAATTAGAGAAGAATTTTTTCTTTGTCTTTTACTGTTGTCAATAAAAGTATCTAGATATTGGCAGCTTGTTAGCTTGGATAGACATATCTCACTGAGATCAGAACTGTTGCTAAAAAACTAGACAGTGCAGATTTTTGCAAGTAGATCAGTTATAACTTCTGATGAAATAACTACTGTTTGTAGAGAGCCTTCACCTTTTCAGACTGTGGTTACACTGAAATGCTATTGGAAACTCTTCTTTATTAGAAAATTAACAAATTTGGAGCAAACCAGTATAAAATCCTCAAGACTTTAAGGGGCATCTTTTGTAGAGTTGCTTTTGCCAACAGCAACTTAATCCTTATATCCTCTTCAAGTTTAACACCAGCTTTTTGTAAAACCATGTCACACTTCCCCTTATCACCTTTCCTCTCATTTTATTTCCCTTTGTGTTATACTGTTTTCCACAGTTTTCCATAAATATGTCTTCTGGCTGCATTTTATGTGAATTAAGTGCATTTTACAGTGGCTTGTAGTAACTAATTTGGGCTATAAATTTCTCTAAGCATTGATCTTGGCAAATTTTAGTTTTTCTGCTAAATTATTTGCTTAAGTGCTGCAGTGAATAAATTTATATATATATATTATTTATATAGATATATATATTTATATATATATAAAATATATATGTATTATATTTATATATAATATAAAAAGTAGTTCTTTGCCATGCTAAGATTAAGGAAATAATAGTTTAGATACATCAGAATACTGATATTGAATAATTGGTAGTGCTGACTTTCTGAGACATGATATTTGTTATTCTAAGAATTAATAGATGCTGTTATATCTCAGTGAAAGTATGTCATTAACTGATGTCTTTGTATGGTGTGTCTATATGTATAGACATTATGTGCACACATATAATAAGATAAAAGAATAGCTTAAATTCTCCAGAGACACTTTAAAAAAGAAGTTGTTTAGGAGGGAAAAAGAGGATCATCCTCTTGTGAGAGGTGACCAAACTTGAAGAGTAATTTCTTTCCTGCAGAATGAAATTTTTACTATTTTTCTTTTAAATTACATATTTTGTCTGTTTTCTGAATCCATTACTGTGTCTTTCTTCCTACACAGATCTTTATAGTAAAGGTAGGATTCCTCTGATGTCTCTCAGTAGTCATTTGGGCCCTCTCTTACATCTGTCTTAGGGGAAACATTATCACAGGATCACAGAATGTTAGGAGTTGGAAGGGACCTTGAAAGATCATCTAGTCCAACCCCCCTGCCACAGCAGGATTCTCTAGACCAGGTCACACAGAATTGTCCTCTGGAGTTGGCTGTGTGTGAAATATTATTTCCTTTTTTAAAAGCAGGCCAATGTAAGCATGAAAACTCAATTATTCATAGAATTCTTTTAATTTTGTTGGAGCTATAGCAGTTGTGTCTTTGGAGTGACCATGCTTGTTCAAGTGGCTTTTACATTTTATGTACACAGAAGCTCTCTCAAAATCTGGACCTTTTAGGCTGGAAGATATACTACTTTGCAACTGTTATTATGGAGCACAGTAAAAAAAACCCCACAACCACCCCACCACCTAAAAGCTCTTCAGTTATACTAATATTTAATCTCAATTGGTGATATTATTCACATCTTTTGTTTGCTTGTTGGTTCAACAGTCACAGAAATAACACCCTTGCTGTGTTGTATTCTACCTGCTGTGTTTTTATATGTAAGTAGAATGTTAAATTTATTAAAACTAGGATTTTCTTTGCAAAACAAGTAAGATCAGAAGTGAGACTTTTTGAACCATTCTCTACTTTTTCTGTTTGTTACTGGAAAAGAGTAATGAATATCAGTGGAACTCATTTAACTAGGTTTGGCAATGTAATTTCTCATATAGAATCCTGTGTTACCTCATTTCTTAGAGGTAAAATCTTAGATTTCTTAGAGAAAATCTTAGTCTGGCATTATTTTATTGGTATTTTACTATTTTTTTCAGTTTTGGACAAATTCATGGTACTTTCATGTGGTTCCCTTTCATGTGGCCTCTACTAACAGAACTAATAAAACTCTTTGCCTGTGTTAGATTCTTTTGCTTGATGTAGGCTCAGTTATGAAAATACAGTGGTGCTTCTGTGTCCTGTCAAAAGCCAAACACTTTTTAGTTCTAGTGTCTTTGCCATGTCCTCTCTTTGGCAAGAACTTTACCAGTTTAACATGTTTACTCATTTGTAATTTTCCATGCTTTAGTCTTCATTTCCTCTCTTAAGTGAATTGGTTGTTTTGGTGCACTGTTAAATGGTCAGTATTTCCCCACAACAATGCAGGTGTTTCAGTAGTGTGGAAATTATTTCTCATTGGAGAATGTATGTCTTTATTCAGGACTTAACACTTACAGTCTGAGATTTTTCTTCAGTGAAGTTAATGACTTGACTCTAGAAGACCTCCTTGTATAATTAATAAATTCCATGCATTAAAGCTGAAACCTTTTGGATGAGAAATAACAGCAAGGTTTCAACCATTTGTACTAATAAAAGAAAATGTGCCACTTGGGGTTATCTTGTCTGGATTTCAGCTTGCCTTACATCTTGTGTAATAGCCTTCTTGTTACATTTCAATTAGAGAGTCTGCAGTTCTTTAATTCTTCCTCTAAGCTGTTTTGTTGCTTGGCACATTTGATCAGCTGTTGTGTTCTCTCCTCCAGGTGGCTTCACTTTAAATGCCTGGAAAAAAAACATTACACTTAGGAATAGGTAACACAATGGTAACATATAAGAGGTATTTAAAATATCTCATAGTCAACTCTTTCCTACCTGAATGATTGTTGATATTTTGTCCTTACTGCATTAGAAGAAAAAGGGAGCATTTTTCATGTTAGGAAAAGCATTTCCTGGCTTTATAGCTACATAATTATCAAAGAGTGACTGAAGGCTTTTGAGAGGCTTTGTGGGTGTGGTTATACTTGGAGAAGAGGAAGGAAGTGAGGGATCTGCCTCAAAGTGGTGAATCCTCTGAGAACTGAGGCATCAAACAACTTTTCCAACAAAAACCTCAAGCAGCACATTAGTGTCTACAGCAGGTGATGCCAATGACTGTGAAAAGCCTAGATTAAATGAGTGCAGGTGTTGGGTTTAGAAAATCAGGTCTCTAAAGGATCCTTCTAGTCACTATCAAGGGATTGTTCTTGCCAAGAGAAGTTTGGAGGTAATTTAAATTGCAGTGCAACTCAAGTTTGTGTTGACTCCAAGCAAGGTCATAAAATAGTCATGCATATGATTTAGTTCTGAATGTGATTCAGTTATGGAGCAGGAATACTCTTAGATTTCTTTTGTTTGGAAAATTTACATACTTGAGCTGATTCAAGCACAAGCTCACCATATTTGTTAAAGATCTAGTACAAATTTTTAAAGCCAGAATTAGAGCCTAAAGAGAAAAAAATCAAAATAGATTTCTTTATTTTAGTGAGAAGTTTGCCAGTTCTCTGTCTTGTGCATAATAAAGTAGAACAGCTCTTTCAAATATTAAATAGAAACCTTTGGGTGAGTGTAGAGGGCACTATTTAAATCCTTTTCAAGTGTATTAACATTATGAATAAGCAAGATGGGTTATTCCTTTTATTTAAAGAAAAAAAGTGTTCTTACAAGATGTAAGTTGTAGAGGATGTGGTTTTAGGAAGGGGTGACTTCATTTCAGTGTTTAGAGTGGATGTGGTGACTGACATTCTGCAGTGCTCACAGCCTTGTTCAGGTGATGCAGATGAGAGAAAGAAGGAGCTTTTAACTCTGATGTTGTTCATGAGAGGGCTGTATTCATCCTCTGCCATTACATATGTCTATAATGCTGTACCATTTCTACCAGAAGGGCTAATTCAGCTATTCCTGAAGAGTCATTGTCACTTCAGAGGATAAATAATGCTGTTGTTTTATCACCACTTTGCTCAGTATTATGGGGCTGTTAACACTGACTTCCTCTCTATTTGGTTGTGGTATTAAGGTCAGGGTCTCACCTCTTAACATGATGTTAGTTAAAGAAAGCTTTAAACCTTGCTTGTAAACTGTTTTGCACAGATGCTTTTATACCATCTTTCTGTGAGTTGGGTCACTGTTTGACAGAGTTTTAGATGGTTTGATTTTTATTTTTGCTCCCAGTGTTTTTTGAACTTCAGATTGAATTCACGATTATAAGGTATCTGGTTCCTGATAAGCTCCTAACTGTTTGAAAGGCTAGAATAAAGTTGTTTTACTTTTCATTTACCTCTCCTCTTCCTTTCCTTAAATTAGCCATGTAGGAGAGGAAAGCCAGAGCAAGACACTAATATTCATGTGCAAAGACATTTGTCATCATCTGGTTATGCTGTTGCTAAGAATGCTTTACCTCCTCAAAGGTATGTGGTACAGTGCACTTAAAAGGCTGCCTGTGCTCAGACTGAACTAAGTTATTGGGATAATTGGACACATCTCAAAATTGGTGGACTCTATAAGTGTATTATTCTTTCACATACTTTCATTAGTCCTTAAGGTTTTATTTTCCTTATGTGATAAGTGAAAAATTGACTTAGTAGAGAAATAGTTTTGTAGTGGCATGATTGGCCACCTCAGTCAGGGAAAGCATGGAATAACCAGGCTTGAGAAGGGCTGCTTCTTCCCTGAAGCTGAACATGCTTCCTCTTTCCATCCTCCTGTGTCTGATCCCCAGGCAGCACACATGTCTCTAATATCTAGCAATGTTTTGTTCTTAGGAACTGGGAGAGTCCAGGAAGTTTTTGAAAACTTGATGTTTGTGCAGGTTTTTTAAATGCATGTTAGCATTTTCCACTATAGAATCATGGTTGGTGTCTCAAAATATGATTAAAATCTATAAATACTTTTCCCCACTAACTAAATCCATGCTGCTTTCCCAATAAATTAATTTTGAAGTGCTACTGGTTTTCCCAAAGTGGAATTTTTATGATATGCTAATTAAAAGCAATAAACAATCAACTTTCCCTCACATTTAATATGAATAGAGATACCAGTGTAACTAACCTGTTTTCCCTGACAAATTGTTACCCTGTGAGTAACTGCTACCCAGTTTATGTGAGGGATTGCAGTAAACATGAAGAGTAAGGACTTCAAAATTCCTCTGCTGTGACAAAAGAATTTTTCTCCTAAGAGTATGAATGTCTGTTGGCTATAACCCATTGCATTTCTGCAGAACTCATACTCCCCTGGGTCAGCTGAGAGGACAGTGGTTGCTGTTCCCTAAGCACAAGCTTATTAGGAAAATCCTGTCATTGCTTCAGAGGGTCTCAAGGTAGAGAAAAATGGAAGGTACAGGCATTTGGCAAAACAAAAGGCAAGGATAAACAGGCTGGCCATCTGTAGTTGCATAGTACTAGCTAACCTTGAGATTTTAAAGGGAAGCCTGTGGCAGTGTCATTTTGTGACTGTAGGACTTGCTGGTTTTCAGGTGTGAAATAGGGCAGAAACTATTAAGAAAATTGTTTACAAGTTAGAGAAGCAGACTTTTCCAGGAGGCTACTTCACAGAAAGTTTATCAGACCTCTTTTGCTTTCAATGAATTATGCAGGTCCCTGAGATCTAGGAAAAACCTGTGTTTCATGGCCTACTGTGATGAGTGATAAACTAGCCTTATGTTTATATTTTCCCTGCTCTCTACTTAGAGAGTATCACAGAATAGCCAGAGTTGGAAGGGACCCATTAGGATCATCTAGTCCAACTCAATCACAAATTCTGCCCTGGACTGGTGGCCCCAGATTGAGTATATGTCTATATTAAGATTCAAAATCCAGGAAGAGAATAGGTGAGGTAAATTTAAGACAACTGTGACATGATGTGAGAGGACTAGCACATCAGTTCAGTACCTAGTTTGTGTGCTCTTACACATATTGGAGGAGCAGAAATCAGGAATAATGGTGGGGGAGAGAGGTAGAGGGACACTGCAAAGACAGAAAAAATGCAAGTTCATTTGGAGTTTGAGATAAAATACCTTTTGTTTGGAAGTTGGAATGTTTCTGCTGTTCAGGGCTTTCTGCTACTTGCTTCTGAAAGTGGGAGTGCTTCTTTGGGAATCTCTACCTTAGAAAATAGGTCAAGCAGCTTCTGTCACCCTGGTGTTTTGTTTATGAGGGGAAAGGCCAAAATGAAAATAATTTACTAGCAATGCTTGAGAACTGTCGTCATCTTCTCCTTGACAGAGTGCAGATGACAGCAAATGGCTTGTTACAGTACAAGTTAAATTAGCAGTATTAATTAGCTGTCTGAGCTCTCTGTTTATTGTTTTTCCTGCTGTGAGGCTTTTCTAGACACATCTTGTGAGTCATGCAAAATATCATCAAAGCTGTTGTCTCTACTATATGTGTATTTACTTATCTTTGTTTTATAATCTACTTGTTCAAATGTACAAACTGCTCTGATTAACTCATCTTGCTTAGTCTGGCCCAGAGTGGTGGTGCTTTTGTCAACTTTTTTCATGCTTCAACTTGGAGAGTTTATAATTCAATTTAGTTTGCAAAGTAAAAAATATAAATGAATTTGTTTTTTGAACCATGTCTAGTCTGATCTAGGGTAATGATCTAGTAAGGTCAAGAGAGCAGTTAGTAACCTTAGCAAGGTGTTTTGGTCTGTCTTGGTGAGCTGAAAATCAGTTTGGATATAATCTTTATTTCTGGAAGTGAACTCTTCTTGTATTGCTGGCAGGAAGAATTACAGTAATGTGTAGTTGAAGGTACAGTGCCATATAACATCCAGCATTTGCTTCTGTGCATGTGCTGAAATCTCTGCCTGTCCCAGCACTAGTAAAAGTATTGGCTATGCTGCTGACATGGTTGGTTATCTTTCCTCCTTGCTTTTCTTCAGAGATTGGGATCAGCTGTTTTCTGGTGTGCCTGTCCCAGATCTGATGCCAGGCTGCAGTGGCAGGTACAGCTGTGTTACCCAGCAACTCAGCAGGGGTAGCAGGGCTTCAAACCAGTCCTGAGCTGTGCAATGCCAGTGGAGCTTAAAGCAGTGCACCAGCAAAAGAAGTTAAACGGTGCCTTGAAGGCATAATTTGTAACTTGGCTTTCTGCACAGAGTGTCTGGGCTATGTCTTCCCTGTGCTGGCAGGTGTAGTGTAGAGGGAACATTGTCCAGACTTTGCTGTGCAGCTCTTTGTCCCCCTGTTTGCCAACAACTCCTGGTTGCTTGTGTCCCTTGCTCCTAAGTTCATTCAGAGCCTTCCCTTGTCAGTGGGAAAGGGTCAAAATTTTCTAGGGTAACAGTGGAGTAGTTGCTTCAGGTATTCTTTGTAAGTTCTGATTGGTCTTGGTTTTGTTTCTAATTTGTATTTAGAGAAGTGGCAAAAGGAATGATTAAACTAATGTCTAAATAAGGTTTACAGCAGGCTTCAATACAATTAGAAATCTCCCCTTTTTAAGTTTTTTAATATTTTTAAAATGGACTTCTTCAATATTTACTTACTTCTGTAGGAAGGCATGAATAAGCTCTGATGACTTGGTTGAGTCACTGTTTTATCTGTATGTCTGCTTTTATATAGGTCACTGCTTTTTGGTCACTGTTGCACTTATCCCTTCTTGCTTGTGAAAGACTACAGGATGTGATTTCCCCACTATTTACTAATGGATTTGTTTAGGGATTCAAATCTGATTATTACTTTCTTTGCTGCCACTAGTTGCTTTTCAAACTGTTCTGACTTTTATTGAGGTGCTGATGCTGTTTTGCAGTGGAGTTATTTTGTTATTTGCTTGTTTGCTTTGGTTGTTATTGTTTTTCTCTCTCACTGTCATTATTCTTGAAAGAGAATAATGAATACTAACCTTCATTAAAAGGAAGTGTAATTTTTACACAAGACCAAATGGTGTAAACTATGTATAAATGCAGTTTAGGAGTTAGAAGGGGAGCTCTTAATCATTGATGCAGTTGGACTATGCAGAAGCTTTGAAATATATATATTGAATTTGACAGATATGTCAAATGGATCCTATGACCCTTTGCTATCCAGCACATCAGCATCCAAAGCTCACCTTGCTAGATCCATACACATACAATCAGTGGTTCCTGGAAACAGGATGGCTCTTAGAAGTGTTACTGCTTTGGTAATTTATCAAAGACCAGTAAGACATGGTGACATAGCAACATAACAGGACTGATTGATTGTCAGACAAGTTTAATCAGATCTGAAGGAATGGCATTGTTTATTCATATGTGATCCCACTTAAAACAGGCAGTCACACAACCTCCTAGCTGCAGCTCTTCTACAGAACAGCTGCTAGCATCAGGAAAAGCAGAAGTGCTAGTGTGGTACCTCGAGCTGAGGCTTTTTCTGCACACTGTCAGGGCTCAGTAATCTAATCTGTTGTGTTGATAACTGATAAGAGTTAAACACCACAGTGTAGGGATAAAAAGGAGGTAATAAACAGAGGTCGTGCAGTACTTGGGAAGTATATTGAAATCATCATTCTGAACGGTGTTTGTCTCAACTGCTGAAGTGGCAGAAATGGCTGGGAATGTTTCAGCACCTGAGAGGTATCTTACAAGAGTCTCAGCACAAAAAACTTCATGAACAGATCTAGATGTTAAAAAGCAAGGTGTTTGTATATTTTACAATGCCTTTTTTTTACAGCTTAGAAGCACTCTTGCAACTGACAGAAACCTTCATGTAGTTGACAAGTATCCCCCTCCTACTCATGCCTGTCCTTTCTTATGCAGACAATTCCCCTTCTCAGCTAATCCTGCACTTTATCATGAAGTCCAACACACTGAGGAAATTGTTCTTTTTATTTTTTGACTGTGCCCTGTGTTTAAGTTCTCCCCCCCTCCTCCTCCTCCTCCCCTTCCCCTGCCCCTTTCCCTCATGATTTTCTCAGACTCTGGAACATTTAAGACTCATTTTTAACTTGAAGTCTCTGTTCTCCAGCTTGAAGATTTGTCAGCTTTTTAACTAGCACTGCTACAGCCATGGAAAAAGATAATTCCTCTGTAGCATGAGACTGCCAGCTGAATGCAATTCATAGAGGCAATTCATTAATTTACTCATTAGTTTTTCACCCTAATGGGGCATGAACAAATTATTCCCTCTGCCTTTGCTGTGTTCTTGCTCTCATCTGGAGGCTGTACTTGTATGCCTTGAGGTTGCTTTACAGCAGCTCTTTCTTTCCCTGCACATCAGGCACTGCAGAGCTTACCCTCAGTAAGGTTGCAGATGACACCAAGTTGGGTGTGAGTGTTGATCTGCCTGAGGGCAGGAAGGCTCTACAGAGGGATCTGGACATGTTGCATGCATGGGCTGAGACCACTGCTTATGAGGTTTCACAAGGCCTAATCCAGGTCCTGCACTTGTGTCAAAATAACCCCATGCAGTGCTCCAGGCTTGGAGCAGGGTGCCTAGAAATCTGTTTGGTGGAAAAGGACCTAGGGGTCTTGGTCAGCAGCTGGGTAAGCATGACCCAGCAGTGTGTCCAGGTGGCCAAGAATGCCACAAGCATCTTGGCATGTATCAGAAATAGTGTGGCCCCCTGTACTCAGCACTGGTGAGGCTGCACCTTGTGTTACTGATACTGTGTTCAGTTTTGGGCCTCTCACTCCAAGAAGGATATTGGAGTGCTGAACCATGTTCAAAGAAAGGCAACAAGACCTTCAACAAGGTTGAAGTGTCTAGAGTACAGGTCTTCTGAGGAGTGACTGAGGGAACTGGAGTTGTTTAGTCTGGAGAAAAGGATGCTCAGGGGAGACCTTATCACTCTCTATGATGACCTGAAAGGAGGTTGTAGCAAAGCAAGTGTTGGTATCTTCTCCCTTGTAACAAGTGATAGAACAATAGGAAATGGCTTCATGTTGTGCCAGGGGAGGTTTAGACTGAATATTAGGAAAAAAATATTCACAAAAAGGGTTGTAAAACTCTAGAACAGGCTGGCCATGGGAGTGGTTGGTCTGTGGAAGTGTCTGAAAGACATGTAGATGTGGTACTCAGGGAGATGGTTTAGGGGTGACTTGGCAGTGTTAGGTTAATGGTTGGACTCAAAGGTCTCAAAATGATTCTATGGCTCTGTGATTGTTCCTCCTGCTCTCTGCCAGATTCCAGGATGGTGTGTCTGATGCATGTTCTTTGATTGTTTCATCAAGGAGTCCAAAGCTTTGAACCAAGTTTCTCAATCAGTGTTTCCCACCAAACCTGGTAGGCAAAACAAGTAAGGATTTTGTTGTGGGAAAAGGTGGGGATATTGTGTACACTAGAAGTGACTGAAACTAGCAAAAGCTTTTATAGCTAGACTTTTCCTTCTTTCTTGTTAATTTTTTTCCTTCTTTCTTTTTAATTTTCTTTTAATATTTTTAATAGAATGGTGTTGAAGAAGCTGAGGTAGTCTCAGCTGCAGTGGTGGGAGCTTTAGAGTTTCACGTACTGCAAAACCAAGAAGAGTATGTTGTTAATCTCTTAGCTTAAAGTTCCAATTCTCTAAAGTTTTAAACTATTGTTGATACAACAATTTGATATGCTAGCACTGCTTTTCAGATCTTTGACATTTTGCATTCTAAAATACTTCTTGAAGCAAGAGGGTAATTTATTGTATCACCTCTCTAAGCTGATAACCAGTGCAGCAGTTGTTTCTTAAGAAACAGACTACAGGACATAACAAAAAATATTTCAGATATATTTGAGCAAGAGATGTAAAATATGCTCATATTGATTTATGATCTTGAAATTAAAAACAGATTTGTTTTCAAATAAAATAGGTGTATTATGGAACATTCACATGTCAGGGTACTCCATTATAATGATAGGGTACAATAATAGTTTCATTTTTCTTATCTGAAAGGTAAATTAATATTTAGGCACAGAAGTAAAAATGGTCTTGATCTCTTTTTTTTTTTTTTAATTCTATCCTAGAAGAACTGAGTCAACAGAAAATTTCTGTACTCTTTAAATGCAACTTTTTTTCTTGTCTGCAGTTTGACACAGTGTAATTTTAACACTCAAGTGTTAATAGCATTTCCAGGGGAATAATGTATAGAGTTCTATTGCTTATGTCCCTGTCAAAAAGGAAGGAAATTTGCCAGACCTGAGTAGCTGTTAAAGGGCACTGTAAGCTTGAGCAATTTTATGAAGGGTGCACATGTCCTTTGTGGCACAGAGCCTTGCCCACTGGAAAAGAATTGAAGACATCCTTCAGTTTTCAGTTTCTGCTGTTCTTTTTGGCTTTGGCAGCAATAGATATCACTGAACTTTCCTTTGAATGCTCACAGTACTTTCTGCAAAATCATTTTCTTGTGCTTGGCCCATTTTGGAGCTTATGTGGTCCATGAGTGGGCTGGGAGAGCTCTCTGACCCTAGTAATGTGCTGTAGAACAACTTGTCTGCTAGGATGGATTTACCTGACCCAGCAAAATAATTGTATTTTAAATTGTGCTTTGCTCTTGTTTTTACTACAGCTTCATGTTTTTGGGGTGTAATCTGGTTCTTTCCATGCTGTGACTTTCTCTCTGAATTTCATCAGAACTGCTTATGTGTTTAAAATAAAACATGTGCCTAAGTGCTCTGGTGGCCCAGGGCCAGAGTACTCAACACGTTGCAAGGCTGAACCCTAAGTGCATGCTACTTTAATGTATAGTCTTCTCTAGCCCAGGGTAAATCAGGATTAACTCAATAGGAAGTGCCACAGTACTGTGAGAATTCCAAAAATACCTTGCTCCATGGAGGGTAGCTCAGGCTCTTAGTAAATACAAGTGAGAAGGAAGCAATACATGTGGTTTAATGCTTTTTAAAGTTGTCAAATGAGGTGCTTTTTGTGGTTAATAAATTGGTCAGTTAGCTTTCTCATCATGTTTGAACCTGTTCCTCCTGTTGAGCACATCATCCTCTCATGTTAGCAAAGATGGCAATAACTTAACCTTCTTTTGTGTTATAAGGACTTTAAACACCTGCATGACAATATGAAATAAATGGAATTTGTAGTTTAATTTGTGCATAGAGGACATTACTGCTTCTGAGGAAGCAGAGCGAGGCAGGTAGGAGATTCCAGTATCTGAAGGGGGTCTATGAGAAAGCTGGTGAGGGACTTTTTTGGAGGTCATACAGTGATAGAACCAGGGGGAATGGGTGCAAGCTAGAGGAGGGGAGATTTAGGTTAGATATTAGGAGGAAGTTCTTCACTATGAGGGTGGTTAGGCAGTGGAACAGATTGTCCAGAGAGGTTGTGGAAGCCTCATCCCTGGAAGCTTTTAAGACAAGGCTGGATGGGGCTCTGGGCACCCTGATCTAGTGGATGGTGTCCCTGCCAGGCAGGGGGGTTGGAGCTAGATGATCTTTAAGGTCCCTTCCAACTCTGACAATTCTATGATCTCCATTCTCTGTCTTTTATTCCTGTTAGACCAAGTTCTAGGGTCCTTAGCAGCAGAGCAGTTTATGTGGGGTTTTTCTATGGTAATAGTGACATAAAGCATGATATAGTTCAGAAAGGTAATATGGCATGTTTTAAGAGCTACATTCTCAAAATGTAATTTTATGCATATTCTATTTTTCTGTCAATTTCTGTGAGGGAGCAGTTTATGTTTGGGAGATAATTGAAAGACAGCCTTTTTGTTTATTTTTAATGACCTTAATTTGGATAAAAATATGGGTTATTTTGCTTTGGATAAGACACCTAGAGACAGAAGATAAGAGAGGTGAAGGGTGGTTTAAAAGACAATAAAAGATATTTCTATAAATACATTAGCAATAAAAGGAGGGCTAAGGAGAATCTTCATCCTGTATTGGATGCAGGGGAAAACACAGTGACCAAGGACTAGGAACAGACAGAGGTACCAAATACCTTTTTTGCCTCAGTATTTAAGTAAGACCAGTTGTTCTCTGGGTACTCAGCTGGAAGCCAGGAATGGAGAGCAGAATGAAGCCCCCATAATCCAATGGGAAACAGTCAATCACCTACTACACCACTTGATCACACATAAGTCTAAGATGCTAGATAGGATCCACCCAGGGGTACTGAGGAAGCTGGTGGAAGTGCTTACCAAGCCACTTTCCAACATTTGTCAGCAGTCCTAGCTGTCTGGGCCCAAAGAGTTGTGGTGAATGGAGTTAAACCTGGTTGGTGGCTGGTCACACATAGTTTTCCCCAGGGTTCAGTGTCAGGGTCAGTTCTGCTTAATATCTTTGGCAGTGATCTAGCTGAGGAGATCAAGTGCATCCTCAGTGTGTTTGCAGACAACACTAAGGTGGGTCTGAGTTTTGATCTGCTTGAGGGCAGAAAGTATCTACAGGAGGATCTAGACAGGCTGGATCAATGGGCCAAAGCTACTTGTATGAAGTTCAACGAGGCCAAATGTTGGGTCCTGTACATATGAAAGTCAAAATGTATAAACAAAGAGCTGGAAGTGGGACAGGCCTGGGGCTGGAAGTTGCAGAACATGACATGGTAGAGGGCCACAGATGACCATCTGGATTTTTTGGGGATTTTGTCAGAAAAACTCAACAAAAACAATCCCCAAAATCCTGCAGTCTCAACTGTGATGATGGAGATATATAAATAATACTTAAAATACACTAGCAGTTCACAATGGTTGCAATGAGTTCTCTGTATAAGACTCACAGCTTTTGTCCTGTGTGAGGACCTGTTTTCCCCACTTCCACAATTATAGTTCAGTCCTCAATGGGATTTCCATATGGTTGAATGTTTTGGTTTCCTAAACTTACCTTGGCTACTATAGCTGATAGATTACAGGGGGGTTGGACTAGATGATCTTTCAAGGTCCCTTCCAGCTCTTAACACTCTGTGATTCTGTCATTATCTTGCTACTGCTACCTGCTACCTAGTGTGAAGTGGCTCAAGAATTTTTCTTCTCCTCCCTATTGCAGTCAGCTATTTCCAAGCAAGTTTGTGTATTGCTAGTCAAAACATATGCTGGCATCTGCTAAGTGCAAAATGCTTATGGTGAATGAAAATAAGCAGAGCATACAGTTTGCCTGTTTTCTTTAGATGTTGTAGGTAGTGAAATAACAACTGTTAAGTCAGCTTTTGTGCTTTTTTTGTATCTTCTACAACATTTTTTACTTTCCAATTTCTCCACAGTAATTCTGAAGCCTGTTACTTGCCTTTTTCTCCCTCTGTTCCTTTTTGCAGCAGAAATCACATTCCTTCTCTCTACAATTACCTTTTTTATTAATTTTCATTGAATTCCTGGGGGAAAAAAGTTATGTTCCTGAACTCCATTGATCCTGTGAGAAAACTTTTATTGTAGAGTTCCAGTAAAATAAAGGATGAAGAAAAAATAATTTAAACTCTAAAATAGGTGAAAGTTTAAAAAAGGTATTGGGCATTATACTGCTTGATGGATATATGTGACTCCTGTGCTTGCCAAACTCTACAGCTTAGGACATAACAGAGAGACACATTCCTGTATCCAGGGAAATCTTCCTGTATGCTATTCAGACAGTATTTAAATAGTCCTTAAAAGGTGAAGAGAAGTTGGCATAGAAGTATGGGGCCTTGCCTCTTGCTCAGCCTCTTGGTCCCAGCATGGTGCTGCTGGGTTCCTCTGGCTACCAGCACCTCCAGGAGGCAGACAGATGAGTCAGCTTCTGCCTGTGAAGGATGTTGAAATCTGTGAGATGGAAAGTACAGAGCTTTTTAGCAGAAATGCAAACACCTCAGAGGTAAGAGTCAAAAAAAAAAAAAAATGTTCCTTTAAGCTTTGAAAAAGCAAAACTGTAGATGAAATAAGCAGGTTTCTTCCACTTCTAGTAACAAGTGCTGCTGCTTTGATTAAACTCTGGAAGGAGTACACTGCTACCTTGCCAGAAAGCAATGCTCTCATTTGTCAAAGGTTTCATCTTAATTAAATATGTTGGAGATTAAGAGCTTTCTCAACAGCAGAATCTTTGCAGCATACCATAAACTGTGCTAAGCAATATCTTTCAAGATTGCAATAAAATATGACTATGTAGAACATTGTTCCATCTTCACTAGTACCATGTCTTAGCTAAGTGGGTTATCACTGCCAATAGTCACAAATTGCTGTGTGTTAGAAGCTGTTTAGCTTGCTGTAGTACTATGGTACTAAAATAGAGTTATTTCTTACTGAAGATATTTTAGGATACATGGTACTGCAGTGGTGGTTTTACATAATATAAGGAAATAAGGGTTTTTTTTTCCTGTTGTATTGATATTTATGATTTGAAAAGTCAATATTTATTACCATTTATGGATATGCTCTCCAGGAAAAGTAAGCTGATGTTTGTGCATATAAGTAGTCCTAAAAAGGACTGATTAGGTGGATTGGCAGTTGCTCTCTTTTTATGGAGCATAATGACAGGCTTCAAATGTGTTTACCACTGACCTCCCTCTGAAGGAGCTCAGCAACCACAGAATAATGATGTCAGGAAGCAGTTTGTGTTTCTGCTGGATTAGCTTGTGTCACTTTTGTCTCTTTTCTGAATTTGGTTTAAAATCCTGCTAAATCCTTCCATTGTTTTGTACGTGCCTCAAGCCATTCTGTCAAATTGGAGGGGATGATGTTTATGAAACATCTTGCTGAGTCATCTGAAGTGTCTCTAGAGTTTCTCTGGTTATAGCATGGCAGTGCATTGAGCCAAGTAAGGATGGGGCTGATGGCAGGGAAAGGCTGGTCCCTCAGAGGGAAGAAGGCTGCCCTCAGGGAACATCACTCCTTAGTGGTCACTGGACAAAGTCCTTAGTCATGTAGGAGCAGATTGTCATATTATGTGGCCACCCAAATGCAGGGCCATAGCCAAGAACCCCTTCTGCCTGGCCTGGAAAGATAGCTCAGAGGCTACTCATCACTCTGGGTGCTTTAGGAAAGCTGTTTGTCTTAGTTTTCCCAGCAAAGCACATCATGAACTGTCTCCTGCACTTAGAATATTTTAGGTACCTG
Source organism: Galbula dea (assembly GCA_013399015.1). NCBI lineage: Eukaryota > Metazoa > Chordata > Aves > Piciformes > Galbulidae > Galbula > Galbula dea. The sequence goes on from VWZX01009005.1 coordinate 2,206,137, forward strand.
TTATGCAGTGGTATGAGTAAGTGTTCCTTTGATAACCACTCATAGGTCCCTAACAACCCCTAACATTCTGTGATTCAGTAGTGTTAGCAGGAAGCAGTTGTAGTAGCCTAACTTTTGTTACAGTTACAGAAATGTGTAAAGGGTTCATCATTGTTGCTCTGTATCAGAGCACTTGGGCAGGTTACAGTTCTTGTATGTTCAGTGATGCCTATAAGCCTGAAGCTTTTTCCTTATTGTAGCTTGTCAAGTCCCTGTGCTGGAGTTATTTTACAGAGCATTAATTTTTTCCTTTTATTCAATAAGACAGCACTAAAATCTAAACCAAATGTACACCCAACCAAACAAACAAGAATCCTTTATAATATTGTTCCAAAAGGAAACAATTGCAGCACAAGAGGGACTGATAATGTTATGCAGTGGTGTTCAAAGTTTCCTTTTTTATTTGTTTTTCTTTTTCCTGAAAGCTGCTATATGTTTATATCTTTCATTGATATTTCTCTATGACAATAACAAGCATAAAGCATAAAAGTTTTTTAACAGTTTATCAGCAGCTGATTTCTGTGTACTAAAAATATGTCCTTTACCAAGTGTTTGGGACAGAGAGATAAAGAAGTAATTTTAATCATCTTTGTAATATTTCTCATAATAAATCACTTCCAAGAGAGGCCAAATCTGTAATACAGAGAGATCTCTCTAATACCAGTTAGATACTAGCAACATTTAGAATTAAACTATTTTATGCTATGATAAATTACCTGTAATTATTCACAAGTTGTGCATCATAGTTTGTAATTTTCAGCTGCAAAAGTATTGATAGAGTGGTGAATGCTTATAAAGCCTTTTCAAGGCATGCTATCTTAATGAGAATCTTGTACTCTGCAGCTGGGATCAGGATAATATATTGCCTGTGACTAAGCATTATGGAAACTTTCAGCCTTGCTTAGGATCAAAGAATGCAAAGCTTTTAACTCTGTGTGTGATTGTTACCTTAGTTGACTATAGACATATGTACACATTCACATTTCATAGAGCTGCATCCATGCATCACACTTAAATGAGGTATTGAGTAGGAACTTGGGCATCTAGCAGAAGAATGTCCTAAGTCCTTGGTGAAGGATAGCACAGACATGGAGAGCTGGTGCAGCTGTTGCCTGGAGGGAGGCACGGCAGGACTCCAGCCTCCTGCCTGAAGTTTCCATTCGTGTCGAGCAATGCAGAAGATGGCTCAGGTCTCTTACAATTTAGAGCATTAAAGCAGAGAGGCTGTGTAGAGAACACTTGAAGCCTGGGAACTAATTACAGGAGCACTTCAGCAGTCTCTTCTGGAAAAAGTGAAGAAGTTGCTTGTGTGTTTAGGTATAAATGAAAAGGAGTGAGGAGGAGAAGGAATATTCAGCTCAGTGAAACCCCTATAGATGAAAAGTTCCTGTCCTTGCAGACTGGTCTGGATATACACCACCACTCCATACAATAATTCTCAGAAGAAAAGTTGGAGGAACCTAATGGGCCATTTCTACTGTAGAGCAAGGGAAACCAAGGAGGAAATGCAAAAGTGCCATCCCAGGGCAGACAGGAAATCTGGATATAAACCCTGGCTTAAAGCTCATACTCTACTGAGATGCTCAGAGCCAGCCATGATTTGCAGCCCAGCAATGAGCACTTCACCTCCTGAGGCTCTGCAGCCACCAGCCTTGGGCAGCCACACGCTGCCCCAGGGGATCCACTGCCTCTCTCCCTCAAAGGCCTCTGGGGATCTTTTCACTCGGGAGCAGCCCAGCACAGCTGCTTGATGTGATGTGCTGGTATCCAGGAGAGGACAAGGAGCTACAACAAATAAAGGCAGGCTCAGAGGGAAGCCTGGAGCCTGGTCTTCACAGTCTTGTAGCAGAAAAGAGTGGCTCCTTTTCCCTCCTGCCTCCAAAGAGTTGGGCTGACAGATGCAAACGATTTTCTCTTCTTTCCTTTTCTCATCCCTCATCTCTGCTGCAGTCCTGTTCAGTAGTCAGAGAGATGCAACCAGAAACTTAGCAAATTTGTCTTTTAACTCCTTTTCAGCTTTTTGCATGATATTAGAAAGCAAAACTTCTCTTCTATGCTAGTTTTTCCTTTCCTTTTTGTGTTTATTTGTGTGTGTATGTAATTTTGCTTCCAAGCTATCTCTGCTCTTCAGCAGAGTCCCTCTGGAATCCCAGAGATGAAGAGCGTACGCCAGGCGGCCAAGCACCAGCTCTCTCTTTCAGAAACAACTTCCTTTTAAAAGGGGCCTCCTGTAGCTTCTGTAGGACCCCTTCCTTCTTGAGGCCTTTGCCTTTTCTGTTATTGAGGTCATTAATTGATTTCTAGTCTCTATTCTTATTAATCCAGACACGTTGCAATGGTGGCTGGGCATTTCTCTACAGGCTGTGACATCCAAGCTGACTTTCAGCTGAATTCCACCCCTGACTTTCATTTACCTCTCTTGGAGAGCTGTGCCAGACAGCACAGATACTATTATTATTCTAATGTAAGTGTAAAAGGGAGTATCCTGTTAGGATAGACCAATCTTTGTGACCATTTATTCAGACATCCAGACACACTGGTCCTAGATTGCCCTTGAAATATTTTAAGTCAGTTTTTAAAGAAGAATTTATAGCTATAAAGCATTGTCTTTTAAAACATTGCCTGTTGTATTATTGTAGATTATTTATTTATTTATTTCTAGGCAATTAAGCACTAGACTGAGTTGTCAATGTCTTTCATCTTATCAGTATTTTCCTGGGTTTTATTTGGTTCTTCCTAATTACATATGTAATTTGGTTTGCCTCGTGTAGCAAGCTTTGAAAGCAATATTCAAAAGAGAATCAGTAAGGTTTGCCCTTACTCCTCTTGGTTGTGTTTATAAATGTTCTGTAATGCAGTGTCTACAGTAAGAGGGAACCCCAGTCAGCAGCTCAGGAGTTACTTTCTGATCATGCAAAGTTAATGGCTGAAACTCACAAATATTTTCTGCATTGCACTGACAATATGCACCAGGATTCTTAGGAAGGAAAGAAAGATATGTTGACTTTTCTTGTGACAAAGCTAATCTCAGAAGTACCTAAGCATACTCTTCTCTTTGAGATTGTTCCCCCTTCTCCTCTGTGTGGCTGTCATGAGAAATAATTCACCAAAATTTTCTCTTCAGGCAATGACAGTGAATTACAGCATTGGACTTTTCAAAGTGTTCCATCTCCGATCGCGAACTGAGTGCAGCGAGGAGACAATAAAATGCTGGAGCATATTAATAATTCATGAGAAGGGTAATTATACAGGAAATAAAAGAGACAGAGGCAGCCATTGCTGCATCATTTTTGGGCACTGAGAGACATATTGTATGCTTGATGTAGGTTCTTCATGCAATTTAAGAAGCATTGGCCTGTAACTGTACAGAACACCTTAGAGAACTATTGCCATAGCTCATAAAATACTGAGAGACTAGTTACTTATTAAATGAGTCTGAACATCAGGGGAAATAGTGCAGCTCTAAAAGTTTTAGTTGGACTCCACAGTAAAGTTTTAATTAAAAGAAAATAAATCATTGAAGTCATTTAATGTTAACAATCAGCCTTGTCAATATCTTCCATGATTTTCCACCAGTTCATTTTTCACACCCAAATATGACTTTGGGAGGATCAGAATAAAAGGCACAGAACAAGATTCTTTCTTCTAGAAAGGTGGGATGGGCTTTCTGTTAGCTTCAGGTTTCATTCTGGCATCTTCCTGCAGACTGAAAGGTAATGCATTAATGAATAAAAAGTATTGTTGTACATTTAAAATATCCTTACTTGCTTTCTAAGTAAACATGAGGTTTGATCATAGATCAAAGCCAGGAGGGAGAATAGAAATCATACAACTTCTTAGACTGTAGCAATATCTTCAAGTTGATTTCAATTGAACCAGAGATACTTTCCCCACCTCCACTGGAAAACATTTTAAACTCCCTCTTCTTCCTGTCCTAGCCAATTTTGATTTTAAAACCTGTTGATGGTGATCTATATGAATTTTAGTGAAGCATCATTTTGTCCAACTTCCTTGAAGGCAAACCAACTTGCACATCACGTCTGTGACAAATGCTGCCCCTGAGATGACAAGACTAATTTTAATTAGAAGAAACTGTACAAACCAATCACTTTGCCTCTTAGTCATGAAAAATAATTTTGTTAATTTAAAAGGTCTGGCTAGCTGAGGATGGTCTAGTTAACTATTTAATTTTAGATATTTCTTTTCTTTTGATTGCCTATACAGTGAGAATAATTTCTCTAGAGAAATTACCCACAGTAATTTAAGCTTAAGTGGCAAGTCCCAATCACTGAATCTGATCTCTCTCATTTCAGGCCAGAAAAGCAGATGGGTTAGTATCACTCATTTTTCATTCTCATGATAGCATTATGTTTCCTAGTGCTCTGTATCATGTTTTAAAACTAGTCACTGGAAGCAATGTGCCCTCATTTCTTCAAGCCTTGCCAAAGCCCTGAGACTGAACTTACGTTTTTGTTGTGTGGAACTGAACTTCTTACAGCAACAGGAGATGACAGGCTTTCTAGGCATGCTTTTCTTACAGCATCTCACTGGAGACCTGGCAATGAATTACTGGGGCAGCTCTCCATCCTGCAGGCAAAAGAGAGCAAGGATGCACTATCACCTTTGGCTGTTCCCCTGTGCATGCACACCTTCCTTTTCTTTAGGCTCCCTTACCCTTTTCTGGGTACCTTTTAGCACATCACACCGAGCAGCTGTGCTGGGGTGCTCCTGAGGCTGGTGGCTGCAGAGCCTCAAGAGGTGATGTGCTCATTCCTGGGCTATCAGTTGTGGCTGGTCCCATGCATCTCAGGGGCAAAGGATGAATTTCAAGGCAGGGTTTGTATCCAGTCTTCTTTTCTGTCCTGAAGCAGTGCTTTTGCATCTCTCATGTAATTCTCCATACACCAGAGTAGAAATTCTCTATTCATTTCCTCAGAATTTTCTCATGATAATTAATGCTTATGGAGTGTTGTTAAGTATGCAAAGTACTACAAGACATAGCTTTCTATCCCTTCATTGCATGCCATTACCAGCCTTTTCCTAAGTAATTTTAACTGTTATCATTTGAGTAGTTTTATTTGTTTGTTTGAGAATCAAGTTTACTGTGTCTCCCTGAAAAGCTTAGGGAATTAGGGTTATTGCCTTTAACTTGTTTTAAGTTTTGGCTTAAAGGATAAAAGTTCATCCAGTGTAGAGATATTTTCATTCAGATAAACAGACTTTTGAAACACAATAAACATTTAAACTGTGATTTTAGAAATTGTTTACCTTCATAAAGAGAAGCTCTGAGGGAACCATGCAAATGTTTGTGTGTGTGTGTATGTAAATCCCTTCTGTTTCATATAATTTGCTGAGACTGAGCTATTTATGTATTTCATAAGAAATAATTTATTTCTTATAATAATTTATTCATAATTAGCCACTGTAGAGGGTGTTTCTGTACACATATAATAAAGCATTCTCTCCAAAGAACAAGAGTCAAAGCAGTTGGTTTGAGGCATTGGAGTCTCTGTGCTTGGGGATATAAATGGTGATTTGTACCTTGTTTAGATTAGCCAGTCAGTATGGTGAGAGGAAGGGTGTGTGCTGGGACAAAGAAGAATCCCTTTTCCTTTTAAATTCCCCAAACCCAAACTTCTCTCTCAAATGGCCATCAGGTTACTGTCAGTGCTCCTGGCTGAGTTTTTTGTTTATGTGGCCAAGGTTCTCATAAAGAGAAGAAGTCTATTCACCCACAAGTTGTGTTTTCAAAGAATTGCTCCCTCTTAGGGTGTATTTTGGAGACTGTGGTTTTGCATTTGTCGAGGGAGCTAGCAGCTTGTGCTCTCCTGGATGAGAATAGAGGCCTCTGGGGTGGCTAGTCTGCAAACAACCTGTTGAGCTGGAAGGTTTGGTCGGGAGGCGATGGGGGCACTGGTGTGAAGCAGAAGCCCTGCGGGGCCTGTGCGTGCTCTGCCTACAGCCCTGGCTGCTCCAGGGCATCGCACTGGTAGTGTCACATCACCTACTGATGCTGGTGGAGCCTCCCATTGCTCTCTGAAGACAGATGTACACAAACCTCTGGAGACAAAGAACATTTCTAAGGATTTTTCACCCTCCTTTCAACCCCACCCCCTGCTGTTTTGTTTTTCTTTTTTCCCCTGGAAGGCGAAAAATGAGTGCCAGGCACTTTCAGTAAAATGCTGCTGGCTGGAAACCCAAACACATCATAGGGGACAAGCTTTTGAAGAGATGAGAGCTTTCCTAATGTGTTCAGTAGTCAGGGTTAGTTTGAAAGAGAGACAATCCCCTTTGATGTCCTGGGCTTCAAATGTTTCAGGACAGTGTTACAGGAAAGGAATAGAAGGCTGATAATGTGCTACTTCATTCTGAAATCACAAGCTGTGTGAAAGAAAACCTTGAAACTGTAAACTTTAAGAAAGAGAAATGCTCATGCCTCAGGAGAGAGATTATGAGTCCTAAGAAGATGAAAATCAAGTAATTCTGTGGTTTGATGTTTTGATCTGCATATAATTTTATCTTTTGTGCTAATTCATTCAAGCACATGCAGGCTTTTGGTTGCTGGGAAGGTTTTAATTACAAACATGCTGAACAGATTAACAGTAATTGGAAATATTTGGAAACTACATTTTTGCAGTTATTTCTAAGGAAGGTGTGATGTTTACTGTTACAGTCCCTCTCCATCTTCCCTTTCCTTTGCAACTGCTGTTTGAATGCTGAAAAGATGGTGACTGTTAGGTAGCATTTCAAATCCAGTTGTGTGCATTGCATCACTATGTTTTGCAATCCTTAGAAAAGATTTTAGTAGAGAATTTGATCATGGGTAGTTTTGGAAGACCTATGTTGAACACAGGTTATGATTTCATCTCAGATCTGCTTGTTCCAAGCTGCAGTGCCAGGAAAGAGAAGGAATCCTATGGCTCCTGCTTTGATACCAAAACTAGCAGTTTTCAAATTGTCCATTTCTGTAATGGTATCATAGCTCAATTCTATCACATAGCTGATCAGAGGAAGAACTCTAAGTAAAGCACAGCATAATCTTCAAAGTAATTGATATTTTATTCCTCTCTTTTCTTTAAGAAGCCCTAATTTTGTGTATGTTGTGACCATTAATACTTTTTTCACTTCAGGAGAAATGATGTGCTAAAGCTTTTCCTCCTCCTGAGAAAGAGTGAGGAAGTGTTTCAAAATATTTCAGAAGAACCAGCAGATTTTCCAGACCTCTCAGTCTGGCAGTGCAGATATCTATCTATCTATCTATATATGCATTTCCAGTGAAGCTGTCTTTTGAACAGGGACACCATAAGGCTGGCAAGCCCCATAAGTCTTATTAAACAATCAAAATGAGTCTTACTAGGACTCCAGTAGTGTTTGTGCTACCTAGATGAGAAACAAAGAATTTTCACCTTAGATGACCCATCAGTAGCTCCATAAAGGAAATAAAGGATGACAGGGCTAACTGGGTGTTAAAGATAACCATCTCCATCTCTGCTTTGTTTACCACAGTCTGATTTCAGTGGAGTCATGCCAGTGTAATTCTGGGGTACTGAAGTGGAGAAACTGTCCTCAAGCACATTTGGTTGTTCTGAGCATGCAGGCTTCTCTGCCATCTGCTTTATTGCAAGGAAAGTGTACCATAACATCTACTTGGTGGTGGTGCTAGTCAGGGAGTTGGTTGGTTCCCTTCAAATCTTGCACAGTAGATTTGTATTTGTCATATGAAAGGCCAGATCTTTGAAAGTACAGGCAACATGTGGATGTACATAGCATTTCCTCACAACCTGCCCTAGCATTTCCCACAGATCATAGAATCACAGAATGGTTTGGGTTGAAAGTGACCCTTAAAGGTCATCTAGTGCAACCCACACACACCCCCTGCTGTGGGCAGGGGCATCTTTAATTAGATGCAACCTGACTTTGAACACTTGCAATGATGTCCTATCCAGGAGGCTCTCAGGACAGCAGGAGGTGGAAGGACCCCCTTGGCTGCTAGACATCTTTTGGGTGGGCAGAAAAGAGGAAGGTAAATGTAAAAGGTTCTAGTGCAATCAAAACATCTCCCTGCAGTATCAGTGTTAGTTATAATCCTCAGGCTATTGGCTATTCTGAGACACTTCCCTATTGTTTTGACTTGTGATTTGATTTGGGGGAGTCTCTAAGAACTCTGGACTGATCCAGCAGCCCTTTTCATTCATCATAAAAGTACCCAGAGATGTAGCTGAGTCACCAAGCTGGGTTATTTTTTCTAATGTGCATCTGTGTTTTATTTAATTATAAAGTCCAGATCCTCCTGCTTTCTGTTACAGGCTTTTTATCTTACTCTAGTCATGTCAAAATCAATTTGTAGTCCTGTGGTGTACACATGAAATTAGTTTTAATTTGCTATGTGTTTCCAAGGGTGGCTGACATTTAATATTTTGTTCTGAGGGTCTCATTAGTACTATGTACCCATAATCTATTCTATGGGGGTAATGGCAGAGGGGAAGAGAGCTATTGAGCAGCATCCATCTGTCCACTTAGTGAATGGCTAGAGGGAAATACAGGGGGGGAAAGAAATGGACAATTGTCAGCATTTCTGTGTTTTGTAGCTTAGAAAAGTCAAATCCAATACTGTGGGTTTGCTATGTGCTTCAAGGATTTTGACTCTTTGTGACCCCTAAGACACTTCTTAGTAGTAATTTATACACATTAAGCAATGAGAAAATCGTGGCAAAACCTGGAGAGGCAGAAATGATTTTCAAGTGTGACAGCAATTGCTGTGCTGTGAGAGAAGTAATGCCTTTTATGTCCCAAACCTCAATACTGACAGGCAAGTTCCTTTAATGTAGTAAATTACTTGAGTCTAGTAACTGCAAGGCCATGACTTAACCTGTGCTGTAGCTGATACCTATGGGAGCGTGTGCCACTTCTGGCCATTGCTTGGCTTTAGTTTTGCTGTCCTTTAAATGACTTGTCTCAGCAGTTTGGAAGACCTCTGTTAAACTGGTATCAACTGAAGTTATAGAAAAAACATTATTTTTTCTTTGGTTGCTTGTTTTGTGGGGGGGTTTTTGTTGTTGTTTTTTGGGGGGGAGGGTTGTTTGTTTGTTTGGTTTTTCCTGTGGCCACTGAAGTAGGTGTCTGCTTTGTCTAGACTTTAATGAGCTTGGAGGAAGGGTGGTAAGAGAATAAAAAAAATGTCCAGAAGGCAGAGCAAAGGGAGAAGAAGACACAGCACATGGGAGAAGCAGCAAAAGCTGGAAGTGTCCAAGAGAAAAAGGAATGTAGCAGCAGTAGTGGTGTAATGTGGCAAAATAAGATCAACTGGAAGTAGCATTTGTCTGTGTCACCAGAAGTATTATTAACAAAGTTCTCTAAAGTCTTTGAGAAACCTACCCATCACTCTTCTCTTTGGCTAGGTTTTTGTCCTTGTTCTCACCCTGCAAAGATGCTATGTTTCCAGTTCACTTTAAGTTAATATAGAAGAAAAAGATCTGCAGTGGAAATTGATGGAAAAAACCAAAAATGCTCTTTGTTATTTAAGTAATTATGGAGGAGTTTATATTTGTCTCCAACTGATAGGAAATTTTCCTGTACTTGTTAGTTATAAATAACAATGTAGCCACTTCCTTTTGCAGTTTACCAAGTGTTTTGATTAAAATTTGAAGTTGATAGGTTTGGAAACAGGCTTGATGTTTAAACTTCATTTAATCTGTTTGGGAAGTGATACCACCTTCTTATATTAAGTGTATTTCAAACCTCTTTTGTCCTAGCCAATTATTGATATGAATATCTCACTTTTATCACACTGTAACATAATTAATTGTCTTGTGAATTGTCTTGATGATCTTGGTTTTGTTTGTTTCTTTAGGGAAACAAAACCAAAGCAACCATCTAAACAAATAAAAATCCCCCACCCAAACCCCAAATAACCTACACATTTTCTTTCTTCTAACCCCTCATTAGACTCCTTTTCAAAATATTTTTTCTTCTTTATGTTGTTCTCTACCCCTGCCTGATAAAAATGCCCTACCTCACTCATTAGATGAGGTGTCTATTGTGGTGATGCAAGAGCAAGACAAATGTAAAGGCAGAAGAAAGGACAGATTGTACTGTTAGATTGCACAGTTATTTATGCCAGGGCAAGGAACACTCAGAGGGTTACTTTCCAGAATCTGCTCTTATCTAGACTTTTTACAGTGCTTTTGCATCTGGTGCTTGTAGTGTCTGTAGTCACTGAGCCTTTGACTTTCAGCAGTCCATGTGACCTGCTGTAGTACCACATTTTTTCATGTGGAGAAACATTCTGATGCAGTGCAAAGGGGTTATATGTATTTCCTTACATTCAGTCCTGCAACCAATTCTTACTTTTGTCATGTCTATTTCCATGTCATTTGTATAGAAAACTTTATTTAGTTGATGCTTGTTCTATCACACAGAATTGTACTTTAAAAAGACCTCAAATTATATTAGAATTTCTATTTATGTCTATATGTTTACATATTCTCTAGAAGATCTATTTGGATGAGTAGTAAATAGTAATAGTTGCATGCAATATTTACTCTCAGATTTCTTTATAGAATTGTATTCATTAACCAGTGACAGTGAAACATTAGTTGTATTCATGTAAATCTTAAACACAAAACCCCCCTATCCACATACTTTCATTTGACAATTTTGAGCAAGTACTGTAAAGAATGCAAGAATCTGCCATAAATACATGCATCTTACTACTAACTTTCTAACTTTCTCCAATATGCTTTTAGTTGCTACTCCAGATGTGTAGATTTTTTTTACTTTATATATAAAATATGATTTTTATAGCTTTATAATATAAAGATATAAGTTTACAATTCTATATATTATATAGAATTTACATAGCTATATGTATGCTTCATAGTCTTTACATTTTAAAGGCTATAATATATCTTTATGTTAGGAGATATCTCTGTATTTTGAGATTATTACAAAGAGATAAAAAGAACAAATAGAAGTATGTGTCATGTTAGCCTGAAACGAGCCTGTTGCATTCCTTTTCAGGTACCTCCCAAAAAAATAGAAAGACTTGTGTGTTTTCCTTTTCTCATCTTAAAGAGTAGGCTAGGCTTTTTGACTTCTCTCTTTTACTAATCAGTCACACTCATCTCCTCTCACACCCCATGTAAGAAAATTAGATGGAGCTAGAAATGTCAGTATTGTATTAGAATTATCTTTCTATGTGAGAAACTGCATCACTGTTGTGAAACAGATTTGATTGCATGTAGGAATTGGCCATCCTCACACGTAGATAGCTGCCAGTTATGTTAATGGTATATGGATATAGAAAAGGAGAACAACAACAAATATTCTTGACATTCAGAAGTTAAAATTTTCCTTCCTTATTTATGTACAGTAATTTTATCAGAGAGTATTATATCCTGAAAAGAAGAAATGGAAGAAATACCAATCTTGATAGCAGCATTTTTTCCTTACAAATTTTAGTTTCACTAATTACTATTCAAAATTAATCTCCCAAATGGCCTAACCATTTGGAAAAAACATGTGAAGGGTTGAGAGGTTGGAAAAGAGAGGTCTGTCTTCAGAGTCTGCTTCTCATACAGAGGAGTAAAATCTGGTGAACAGCATATGAATTACAAGACAGTGTGCTTTAGCTTTTGTGCTCCCAGATCCCTCCTGTGCCTGAGCTGGCTAATATAGTTTGGTCACTTCTCCCTAAACTTCCTGGCCTGAAGCAAGGCTGCTTACTGCATTTTAGCCTATCACAACAATTATATCACTTAAGAGTTCAGCTAAGCTTGTCAAGCTTGTCTACTTGATTTAAGCAAAAGACAGTAAGGACAGGAGAGAGGGAGACATGGAAATATTCTGTGATTCTGTGAAATGAGGATCAGTTTCTGCATGAACAAAGAAACAATGTTGCAACAAAACTCTTCAATCGATGTTTAGCATATGCAGCCTGTTTGCCCATATTGAACACATTAGCTCTGGCATCCTGACAGGGGATCAGGCTGTTTCTACTGTTGTCTTCTTTTGGAATCTAGAAACTATTTAGTGTTGCAGATTCAGGGGATCTTGTCTCTTCCAAAATTGTATAGCTGCTGGTTAGAGACCTCCTCTTTCAAGAGAAAAATCAAACAGCACTATCCTACCCAGCTGAAGAAACAAAATACATTTGTGGTAATGAAATATTAAGTCTGTCTTTTCCCTGCTCCAACATTTTAGGCCATCAATATCCTAGCTTGTAACTTTAACCTGTATGAGCCAGTGTCACCATGACTGTCATAAAATAAACAAAGACTAAAAACCTGCCTAATTCTAAAAATCTATCTTGAATTAAGGAGCTTTAAAAAAGCAGAGACAAGATACATGTTGGATTTTCTCATGCACTTACAGAGGTGCATGAGACAAAGACACAGATTTTTAAGCTTAGGATATTTTGTTATTTTTGTCTTCCAAGTTTTAGAAAGAAATAAAGGAGACTGAGAATGTAAATGTGTTGTCTTGGCAAAAAGGAAACCCTGTTTTAATTTGTTGAAGTGGATATCAGTTTTTCTCATTGTTTCTCAATTATTTCAGTGAGCAAGGTTATACTTATATAAATTATGTTTTTATAGGCACATGACAGCAAGGATTTTCACTTAAATGTCATATACTCTGTTATAGAGACTGTTTAATGTGAATATATAAACAGATGCCTTGTTTACATTTTCCATAACCCAAGAGAGATTGTAGGAGGAACTTGTCTGCCAGGAACAAAGTTTGTCCTTTTGGTGACTGTTAGTCTACTGGGTTTAGTTCAAGAGTGCACCTTTGGAGCAGATTTCCTGATCTGCACTTTTGTTTATGCTGCAAAGCCATCTTGGCACATGCAAAGTAGATGCATGTGGTGAAATTAAACTGGAAGAAAAATGAGGTTTGGAAGCCAAAATTGTTAAGTAAAGGACTTTGGAGATTCTGTATATTTCATGTACTTGATTTAATTGTAACTTCTTTCTCAAAATTCTTCACTTGTGACTTTGAATCTCTCCATTAAACTGTGAAGTAGAAAACACCTGATAGGAGTCTTCAATCCTTGATTTGGGCCTGAAGTTAGTCCAAAATCAAATGCAATATGCTTTCAGTACGTCTGGATGGTGATCAGCACGTGAAATACAGAGGTTAAAAACAAACCAAACCGACAAATCAGCAAACCAAAACCATAGGCAAAACAAAAGCCAACCCTCTCCTCCCCCCAAAAAAACCCCAAACAAAACCCCCCACAAACAGATCTTAGTATTAATCCAGGCTTCTTTACTATATTTTTTTTCCTAATAATGCTCTGCCATACTTCACAGAATCACAGAATTCTTGGTTTCTGCTGGTGCAGTAGAAAGCAGAATTAACTTTTCTCTGTCTCCAAACCTTGTACTCTTTGTTGAATGACTTTCAGAATTTTTTCTGGTATAGAAAACATAAGAGTTCTTACATCTTTTTTATTTTTATTGATGGATTTAATTTATTAAGAGTATCCCATTATGAAGCCTTTCAGTTTAGAAATATCCTGAACCTAATTTTAAAATCCTAGATGAGTCTCAGTCTTTATTTGGGGGTTCCAAGTAGTGTTGTCTGGAAACAAACAAAAAATTATTGCCTGGACTCATTCCTGTGTGACCTTATCTAAGGTGTCCTGCTTTGGCAGGGGGGTTGGACTTGATGATCTTTCTAGGTATCTTCTGACCCCTAAGATTCTATGATTCTGTGATTATGAAACACTTCAGATATTAAATATTCTCTTACTCCCTTTATCCATTGTCATTGGTTTGAAATTTGGATTTATTCAGTATGAAAATCAATTTTGGGAGCAATTGTTTCAAGCCTTTTTTGTAACAAAAATAAAAATTGTAATGAGTCTTGAAGCATCTATATCAATTTAGGTACAACAAAACCTCTTATCAAAGTTTTGATATATGCAGGATTAAAGACTGTAAAGCCTCTTACTGGAGTTTTGAGAGATATATATACATGTAGGATTAGAAATATTTGTTAGTGTGCTTTGTGGCCTGTTTATCAGCATTTGCTAATGATGCTTTACAAACTAACTCCACACTTGGGGTTTATTTTTAGGCTACAGATCTAAAATGCAAATAGATAAATCCTGGAGTGTTTAAGTGTATGAAATGTAAATAAGAGGACTTGATAAGGCAGATGAAATAAAGCAAATCACTTGTTTCTATGATCTAATTTTTTATTTCTTTAGAACAAAATGCTGTATAATTGGCAAAGAAGTTAAAATACTTGAAGTTAAAATGCTTAAAGGAAGAGGTTAAAATACTTAGAGGAAGAATCTATGTAGAAACTATGATGACTTTTTTATCATTTCTGATAAGAAGAATACTGAGTAAGTAGGATAGTGAATAAGGAGTATAAAATCACTTGGTGCTCTTCACTTTTCTGAATTTTGGTTGGCATAATGTATATCTCACCTTGGAATAGCATCTGTGTAAAGCATTGTCTCAAGGGCAACTAATTTACATTTCAGACCAAAGACAACAATCTCTATGCAGTATTTTTGCAGATTAACAGTAAGTAGTGGCAGACAGAATGTATGTTCTTTTGCTTATCAGTTCTGACCTTTTTAAAATTTTAAGGCTGCCAAAATTTCACAAAAAGTATTTATATGAACTAATTGGGTGACATTTATATGAACTAATGATGACATTTAAGTATAACATGCCAAATGACACTATTACCAAAAATCCCTTATGTTGTAAAACTGTTAATATTTTCATCTGTATCTCTATAGGTAGTGCAGGAAGATTGTGAAGGAAATTCCAGTCTATGTTATGCTGAGTTATATCAATATTCAGAATTTACACAGGTCTGACATTAGCCAGAGTGAATTTTGGTCTTGAAAAGGTCCCAGATGGGACTCTCAACTCTCCTTTTGAATTACTGAGAAATTGTAAACTCACTGACTTTCCCAAAGTGCATATGATTTTTTTGCCTTCTGAGTGAAGATTTATATGTGTGCATAGATAAGTATATAGATATATATCTGACAGAATTAACACATCATATCTAGCTGTTAGGTGTAAATACACAATGTATACTGCAGAGCTTTTCATCTTAATTCATTGTAGTCAACAATGGGTGTTACTTAATGTAAAGAGATTAAAAAGCAAACTGTCTTGGCTCACCACATAATTAGTTTGCTAGGGTGTGGCAGCAGCAGGATTAGGGACTGTTTTGGCATCTTGGGGCTCCACATCCTCTAGTTCTTCCCCAGACCCCTCTTTACCCCATCAGGTCACTGCAGGGGTTCCTGCTGGCTTTGCTAAAAGTGG
The DNA here is from genome assembly GCA_013399015.1 of Galbula dea. Taxonomy (NCBI): domain Eukaryota; kingdom Metazoa; phylum Chordata; class Aves; order Piciformes; family Galbulidae; genus Galbula; species Galbula dea. The sequence continues at coordinate 2,221,478 of VWZX01009005.1, forward strand.
GGCTGAATGTGAAACACAGGTTAGCTAAGTTTTATTAGGGTGCACTTTCTGGATAGTGATAATGAAACTAAAGCAACTGAAAATGGGAGAGAAGAGGAAGGAGCAAAGTAACATTATTTCCCTATACCTAAGGAAAGATCACCTGTCATTCTCTGTTTTGGAAAAGCAATGCCAATATTAAAGATGACAACTGGTGTCATCTGATTCATGCCATGACTTCTATGGTATCTTTGCATCCTAATTGTATATATAAAAAGATATATATATGAATTCTCTGGTTTAGTTCATCTAAAATTCAGAGGGATATGGGGGTGCTGGAGTGACTCCAGAGAAGGGCCAGGAGAATGATCAGAGGACTGGAGCACCTCTGCTGCGAGGACAGACTGAAAGAGTTGGGATTGTTCAGTCTGCAGAGGAGAAGGCTCTGAGGAGACCTTATTGTGGCCTTCCAGTATCTGAAGGGGGCCTACAAGAAAGCTGGGGAGGGACTTTTTAGGAGGTCAGACAGTGATAGAACCAGGGGAAATGGGTGTAAGCTAGAGGAGGGGAGATTTAGGTTGGATATTAGGAGGAAGTTCTTCACTATGAGGGTGGTTAGGCAGTGGAACAGGTTGCCCAGGGAGGTTGTGGAAGCCCCATCCCTGGAAGCTTTTAAGACAAGGCTGGATGGGGCCCTGGGCAACCTGATCTAGTGGATGGTGTCCCTGCCAGGCAGGGGGGTTGGAACTGGATGATCTTTAAGGTCCCTTCCAACTCTGACAATTCTATGATTCTATAAGATAGAAAGATCTATCATTTCAGGGAAATTCTTCTTCAGTCCAGAGATGTGCTGAGAGAACAGTATACATCCTGTCAAAGGAGTAATCCCACCGACTATTTTCTGTGTTTCTCAATTATTTTCAAAGATACATAACTGACTTTTGCAGCTGTTCCAAGACTCACAGCTCTTCTTGTCTAGTCTGATTTTTCCTCTAGAGCACTGAGGGGACATAGTGGGACTAATGACAGCTCAGGGGTGATTGTCAGGTGCCTGCTTTAGGACTTTGGGGAAGGCTGTCAACAGCAAAATAATGTCAAGGTAGAAAATGATGCTTTTGAATCTTATATGCTCTTACAGCTTCAGTCTTTTCCCAGCCCTAACCAAATGGTAAATTTGTCCTAGGGATGTTTTGGATGGCAATGATCTTTTGATATTTCTCTTTTGCTGAGTTTTCTCTTTGCTGAGGTTAGTGTTGGGAAATTCTTCACCTCTTGGAGCATTCTCATCATTAACAGGAATCTGCAGGTTGTCAGAGATATGTAACCTTGCAGTACCATTATACATGAACAGATGTTAGAGCAGCAGTAAGAGTCTGAAATGTAACCACCACTACCTGGAAAATCAGATATAAGTGTAAAGAGTAGAGCTAGGAAATTCTTTACCTCTACAGAAATGTCCAGATAATGGGATGTTTTCAAACTAAGCTTTCAATTTCTATTAGATATGAGAATTACATTGGTTTTAAGGAGTTATTCTCTATCACCTCTTGGTTAGGGGATTCTGTCCCCACATCCTTCTGCCAGCAAATAGAAACTGCAAACTATTCAGTGTGTTTTGTGCTTTGTTTTTTTTCTCTCCTTACAGGGAATTCCTCTCTCATTATCCACTTTGTTGGCACATTAGCATATTACTAATCAAGGTTGAAACAAAAAAAAATACTAGGCTCAACTACTCTCCAAATCTTTATCTAATCTAAATGATAGATGTCAAAACTTAAATGTCAGTAAAGGATTTTTCTGCTGAGCATGGCTGACACACAAATGTTTAATGGACTAGATTTTCTTGTTGTTGTTCATCAGAAATGTGTTTCTTGCTCCCACAAAAGACTCAAAGGATTTTACCAGGATGTAGTCACGTAGCTAGACACTGTTCTCTATTTAATACCTAAGCAGTTCCTTACTGTTTGCATTTAAGTAGTGTAGTCTTGCCAAGGCAGAAGCAGCCTCCAGCTCAGAATGCCCAGATTTCAACTTAGTTGAAGTGCAAAATAGCTGTTAATCATGGCTTTTGAACCTGAGGAATTTAACAGGTTGTTGTTAATGATCCCTGCTAATTTACTGAGTTTGCAACTTAATGTGTTTCATTTTACAAAATCCAAAGGAGGGCAGGAAAGTTAATTGGAACTTTGTTAGATTTTTTTTGTATAGTCTTTCTTTGAAGTGCAGAGAAAATGAGACTGAATCATTTTCTCATTACAAAAAATGTCTATGTTCTGGCATCCTTCTTGCTAACCCATCATTATAAAGTATAGGATTATGTGTGAGTTAGGTCCATAACATAAGATTTCAGAGTTTTAGCAAAAAAAGAGGTTAATCATTGAATGCAACAAAAGTCAGTGAAGCATTGAATCTTAATTAGATTTTTCTATAAAATAAACTTCAGAAGAACAGGAGGAACTTACTGAACTGCAGTGTTTCATAACTGTTTAAAGCTATGAATGCATGCATAACTTTAGAATGTGTTCTATTTCTTAGATCATCTAAGCCACTAAATATGCTATTCTGAAGGTAATGCTATGTTATTAAATACTTGTACCTAATACAATTGCTTTAGCAACTGTGCTGCTGTTGAAAATATGACACAAGCCATGTAGTTGTTGTCTTTAAAAGCTTAGTACAGAGACATATATGAGATTTGTTGAAACAGAGAGGGCATGTACATAAGTACTTTCCATCCACAGTTGTGCTGAGGAGCAGCCAAGAATCAGTTTAACTCTTAGACCAAGCCTCTGACTTGCTCTGATTTATTCTGGCTGATGTAACAGTAATGCCAGTTTCAAGTCCAAAGAATAAAATATGAACTAGAAATTTCCCAGCCAGCTGTTAAGGCAGATCTGGGGAGATTTCTGCTTAGGGAATACAACAAGTTTATACTACAGTATTACTTTGTTACTTCTGATTCTTTTTAAAATGATGAAGCAAAGAAAATGGCCATGAAAATTAAGGTAATATGAAGATTTTAATTTACTTTTTGATATGATTCTCATCATTCCTGCAGTATTTTTCCACTTGAAAGTGATGCAGTCCAGCCTCATGGCAATAAAAGCTTTTAACACAGCAATCTATCCTAAGTCTTGGCATGCATATGTGCAGGATAAGTCTGTCAGATTGGTTTCAGGCAGAGTAGGTAGGTTTTTTGTCCACTCTTGGCTATTGATCTTAGTTATCATTATCTGTATGAATGAAACTCAAAGAAAAGCTTTTAAAACTCTTCTCAAAATGGCCATTTCTTTGCTTTGTGGATGTATGTATTAGTCAGCATTTGAGTTATCTGTTACAAGGCAACAGGGCTGGCTTTTCAGTCCATGAAAGGTGGTTCAAGTGTTCAACCCAGGACAAGACAAAACAGATTCACTAGTAATTTGAGAAAAAGCTTGGGTAAATTTTCTGAATTAGTGTCTATGGTGGTCTTCAGATACAGTCTTTCTAAATTTCTCAGTGGCACTGTATAAAACACAGTGTATCAAAATTTAGCTCAAAAAATCTCTGGTGTTGTGGCAAAGGCATGAAGATAGCATTGCTTGTTGAGTACAAAAGGGAACTGGCTTCTTCCTTCTGGTTTGAAAGTAGTTGGTTTATATTAGATTAATTGAGAAATCATCATGCACAATTTTCACAGTTAGATAACTTTTCTGTCATGCTTCTCATGGAAATTGTTCTGATTAATCACAAAATCACAGAATCCCAGAATGTTAGGAGTTGGAAGGGACCTCAGAAGATCATCTAGTCCAACCCCCCTGCCACAGCAAGATTCCCTAGACAAGTCCACATAAGGTGTTTAATAATCCCAGTGAAAAGCATCTATATTTTGTTAATATAAAGATCTCCTTCAGCTGATGTTACTTCTAACTCCATCTGGGATTCAAGAGTTTTAATTGGATTCTCTTCTGTATTTTATTAATGAACAAGAATTAAGCAATTCTGATTGTTCTTTATCAATTTCCATCTTCTGTGAATATGATGGTTCTGCAGTGTCAATATGAGTTATTAACAATAGCTAATAACTATGCCAATAGTATCATTGCTTCTACAGTAAACAAGGGATAGATCTTTTTAGTGAGCAGGTTCTGCATTGTTTCCTAACTGTGCAGTCTCAGTTTCTGCAGAGATAGATGGTGAACTGTAAGAACTCTGGGTAATTCATTTGTGTCCAGTAACGTCATGTGAAGGCAAGGATACACTGTGGTCTCAGCAGCACTGACAACTTCAAAGCAGTATTAATCTTGGGTTTCACAATACAGATACTCAGCTATCCTGAAGTCTGGTATTTTCTGCTTGTCATACATTCTTGTGTTACCACAGAACTGTTTGTGCAGCTATGTGGTGAAACAGATTGGAAAACTGATTCATCTTTTTTTCTTAAGAGAGGTAGAAAAAGAAAGAAAGGAGGTTGTCAAGAGATTGCCTAATGCTTTATGTCATAAACTGTACTTTATATCTTTCTCCATGCATGCAAAGGTTGTTTACTGGTTATAACCTCTATTTGACAAAAGCAAACTAAGTTACAGGATTTAAAACATCATTCAGAAGCATTTTGCAGTTGGATCTAGAACAGTGTGAAGTTAAAAAGTGCTTAAATGCTGTGAGCACATTTTTCCTGATACAAAGATATAACCACCATATTGTGAATAACTCTACTGCTACTATTTAATAGTAAAGCTGCTGTTAACCCAAACCAACAGAGAACTGGCTTCAGACATGAAACTGTAACAGCAAAAGTGGAAGTGAATGGTACCCTTCAAAGCTTTGTGGTGCTTATAAAAATGTTAATAGCTTCAGTATCAGGGATTTATTGCTTTCTTCTATGAAGAGGAAAAAAAATCTATTAAATAGACAAGGTTCTCACTTCAGCATCTCAGGCTGAACTTCTGAACTTGTTCATAATGGATCTGTGCCCTACAGAATCACCCAGAAATACAGGTATAATCTGCACCAAGAAGCAACAAAACTCTTTTGTTTCTGTTCCAACTTATCAATTGATGTGATAGGGAGTTTCCAGCACCTTTATCCTTCTATAGATCACAGTGCATCTGTCATTGAACAGAACAGCTGGTATGTAGAAGCAAAGAAAAACACAGAAGTGAAAGCAGAAGGATAAACATATTAGCCTAAGACAGTTCTAGTCCAGAAATGAGCATCTCACAATTTGTGGAGTTGGTTGCTTAGCAAAAGTCAACATGAAACACATAGCTCTGAGAGAGCTGAGTAAGAGTGTTCCATGAAATGTAAAAGAGAAAAATAGTTAATGGCTGTGGCTGTGGAGTAAAGGCAGGGTGCTAAGGCAAGCTGGGTCAGTGCCATGTATTTCTCAGGTTTATTTCAGTACTTCACTGTTTGCCTGTTGGTCCCATTTCCAAAGGCAAGTTACAATCATGCTTTTTTTCTGCAAAGTTCTGTATGCTGTTATCCTGTGGAAAATGGAGAAGCTGCTACTTATAGTCATATTCTCCATTCTGGAGACTGGAAGAAGAGACCAAATGGTGCACCCTGGCTGAATCTGTAACAGAGCAGGTATTTCACCTTTACAAAATCTGTAAAAAGAGGACAGGATTTTCCTAACATGCTCCTTGACATGAACAGTGCTCTGAAATGTAAAGAGGTGTTTAATATGAGCCAGTCAGGCACAGAAAGAATAAATCTTCTTTGTTTACTATTTGAAATTGATTTAAAAGCTGATGCTAGGAATTAAAAATCAATAGTAGCAATAGTATCAACTCATACAGTAAAATCATATCAATTTTTAACAGAAATTAGTCATATCACTGGTATCTTCTGGTTGAGTGCTTTAATCTGCTTTAAATGCAAAAATTCAGTCCACTGATATCAGAAGTAGACTTCCCTGTGTCAAAACAAGAGAAGGACCTGGGGGTGCTGATTGACAGCCGGCTGAACATGAGTCAGCAGTGTGCCCAGGTGGCTAAGAAGGCCAATGGTATCCTGGCTTGTGTCAGGAATAGTGTGACCAGCAGGAGCAGGGAGGTGATCTTGCCACTGTACTCGGCACTGGTGAGGACACACGTCGAGTACTGTGTGCAGTTTTGGGCACCACAGTATAGGAAGGACATTGAGGTACTGGAGAGGGTGCAGAGAAGGGCAACTAAGCTAATCAGGGGTCTGGAGAACAGGCCTTATGAGGAGAGGCTTAGGGGCTGGGGTTGTTTAGCCTGGAGAAGAGGAGGCTGAGGGGAGACCTTATTGCTCTCTTCAGCTACTTAACCTCTATGCAATGGTGGTGCATCTCCATGTCCTGACTGATTTAGAGGCTGCTTCTTTCCCTTCTGAGGGCATGTGGCAGTAGAAGCTGTCTGGGGATGAAAGCAATAAGTTAGTTTTTCTTGTTTGGATATTGCTGTTTGCACACTGTCTGCAGCTCTTGTATGGTGTTTACTTGCCTCTGCTTCCACCTTTGCTCTCCTCCAAAATCCCCATGAAAAGTCCCATCCAGAACACAGAAGTTTAAAGTATAAATCAACAAAATAGCCTGTGACAAAAGGATTCAAACACACCCTTTAAATATCTTCAACTTTCAGAGTGCTGTGGCACTGATGCAGCACTTCAGATACTAAGTGTTGCTGAAAAAAGGTCATGAAGAAATTGCTGAGAGAGAGAAGTGGCTCAAAGAAGGGATATCTAGTGGGAAGAAGTAAAAGGAAGAGGGAACAGCTCAGTAAAAGGGAGAGACAGAGGGAAGAGACATGACAATGAAAAGGAGGTTTTAGAGGCTGAAGGATGCTAGAGGCACCCACATAAACACCCTAAAATGCTAAAGATCAAGGAAAAGTAAGTTAGAAGACTGAAATTGTGTTTACAAAAATGAAAGAAGTAAGGTGAAGAAGGAAATAAGGATGAAGGAAAACACTGCCTTCATTATTGAATTTATATTACCATGTCATAAGCTAGGTTATTTGTTTTAAATGTAGCATGGAATTTGATACAGTAGCCTTCAGACTGTTCCATGTTTTTCTTTTCAGGGTGTTCTTTGAATATAATATCCTACTTCATTTTGGGGGGAGAGGGATGTACTGTTGCTACCTCATCTTACCACAGTGGGCTAGGCAGCAGCCAGGTCGGTCCCAGGTTTGGTGTGAGCATCCTCATGGGAGAGAGCCACTTAATCAAGTGTGCTACAAAATGGAATCAGAGGGATGAAAAAGCAGAGAGCTGCAGAGAGAAAATGTTGGATCTGAAATGAAAACACTTTTCTCAGCTAAGGCTCAGGTAGCTTGTAATGCTGCAAGCAAACACCTATACAACTGGGGAGTAGAGTGGGGAATGTTGGGGATTTTTGGCATGGTGGTGGTTTCTTTTTTTTCTAGTAAAAACCAGATTTTGACAACAGTTCCAATGCATGTAGAAGTTACCTATGGTTTGTGTTGACACTTGTACAAAAATTAGAGATCTTTCTCCTAACCAATGCATTTTATAATATTCTTTCTCTCATATAGCTCCTGAAGCACTTCAGCCATCTGTTTTCCATTTACTTAAGGGTTTTTATGACTTCTTATGCTACTTCAGGAAAAATAGAACAGAGGAAAAAAATCAAACCCCAAAAGTTAAACCCACAAGAACAACAAAAAGAACCCCACTCCAAGTTCTATTAAAAAACCCCAAATCTGCCATTGAGTAAAGTATTCTTCATTTTAGACTGCCATAACTCCTGAGTCTGGCTAGCAACAGTATCCTTTCATCTTATCTTGTAAGAGCTGGAGTAAGATTTGATAAATACATAGACAGTCCTTAAGCTGCCAGGGTTTAATATTCAACCCAGGGATGCTTGGATCAGGAAAGATTCCAAAGAAATTGTTATTCTTTATAGGAAAATACTTTGTAAATCTGTATGCTGCTTTTTATTAGATTAAGTATAGAATCAGAAAACTTCTTCAGATCCAAACCCAGTTGCTTTGAAGTTGCAATTCAAAGGGAAATTTATCTGATTGTTTTAAGATGAGTAAAATATTGATGGGAATACCAGTTCAAGGAGAGTGCATGGGTTATGGACCAGCTCTTCCTTTGAGTTCCTTGTGTATCTCTTGGAACTTGTAACAAGACAAATTACCTAAAGAAACATGTACTCAGGCTGCTTTTATTTTTTTTTAATTGCCTTTCTCAGTTTCTCCATTCTTCTCTACTAGCTTTTAAGAAAATGACCTTCCTTCAGTCTGGATCTGCTACAGCTGCTATGCAGCAGTCACTGAGTAAGAGTAGCTAACAGAGCATGCTTCTGCTCTAGTGATGCTCCTGGGGTAAATAATGCACTGTGCTTAGCTTCCCTGTGGTTACTCTCTCTCACTTGAAGGTGTTCAGGGCAGTTACAGAGACAAGAGAAGCAGAAGAGAGTCACAGGTAGAACAGTGTTAAGATCCAGTTTTTCAGAAGTGAGACTACAGAAAAGTCTGCTATAGATGTTTACTTTGGTTTAGTTTTTCCATGTGTGAAGCTCATGTGGAGAACAACAACAAAAAGTAGTGTGTGTACCAATTTCCACACAGGCTAGACAATAATTTCTGCATTACTCTGGGATATTTGCTTACTTCAGCCTCTGCTGTCTGCTGTAGATGCTCCTGTAAGGAACATAAATGAATGAGGTTCTTATGTAGTTAATGTAGTTAAAGTAATTTTACACAATGAGCTTATTTTTGATCTACTAATTCTCTCATTCCTAAGGAGTTCCCTAGAAATAAATACTTTTACTACATTTCAAACAATCTTACAAGTATAGGTCAAGAAGTGTCTCCTATATCTACACATTTGTAGGTATTATTATTTAAAGTTGAACCAAAACTTGTCTTGCATTTTTAAACTGTTACTGATCTGTCCATTTCACTATTTGTTTATGACCTGCTTTTAAACCAAGTAAGGCATCCTGTAAACAGTACAGATATGTATCCTCAGGCACAAGTGAAAGAAAAAAACCAACCTGTTAACTTTGTAAAACAAAGCACAAAACTACTGCAAAGGAACAAATAAATTATTCTCATCACATTTGCCATCTCAGCTATTCAGTAGGTCCCAGAGTTTAGCTACACATATTTTGCTGTGGTAATAAGCAAGTTACATTTATATTATTGAAAAATATGTGTAAGTAAAGATTAAAAATAAATAAATAAATCTATTTTCCTTCCTAAAATAGATTTAGGTTTTGTTAGCAAACATTAGTCATTAGTTCTCTGTTAATATTTATCTTCAAACACTCTTGTGAGTCATTTGATCAGGCTACAACTCTGTGGGGATAGGCAGCTATTCTGTCACATCAGATGGTCCCTCCACCTTTTTTCCTTCTTGGATGGCAATCATAGGATGCAAATGGCAAATTCTTGTGAGGTGCTTTCCAACATTTGTTTTTTGATGGGCTGCTCAGGCAGGCAGCTGGATGAGACATGCTGGAAGAACATCTGAGCTACTCTCATAATGAAGTGGCTTCATGAGTTGGACTAGATGAACCTGATGGGTCCCTTCCAACTCTGGTGATTCTGTGATTCCTGGCCTCTTCTGTGCAGTGTCCCTTCCAAGAGCCCTTTAGATGTGAAGTGATCTGCATGTTGTCTTGCCACAGAGTCCAAAGGTGCAGATTATTATACAGCCAGAAGCTGCAAGCACATGGTGTAAATTGAACGTGCTGCATAACTGTAAGACATGTGGACAGCTGTGTAGTCTGTTGTGCTGGCTCTTGTGTTTCACATCAGCATGTGAAAAGACAAAACACCTGAGTTATAGTAAATTATTTTACAGATTTTGGGAGTAGCAAGACTCCAAGTGGATGCAAAGGGAAAGAAAGATTAGATATTTTGAATTCAAATTGGAAATGAAAATTTGCTTTCTGTGACTTTTGGCTGTATGCTAATTTGTCTCATTTTTGGTAGGCATTCTTAGGCTGTAGTTCTGGATTGTAAATAGATAACCAGGGGCTCTTTAGAGCTTGGTGTGCTTTTTACTTATAAGTAAAACCTAAGTGCATATATTATTCCTCATTAATTTAGTTAATTCAGAAGTTACCCCTATTGGTCCATTTTCTACAGTGGAAAAATAACCCAACACAATAAGTTCTATTGGGTATTCTATGTTGGCATTTCAATATGCTGACAGAGGACTACTATCTGAGCTTAGCCTTGGAGGTTTTAACTCTGACATTATTCCTCTTACAGCATTTAGAACAGTAGCTGAGCTTTCTGTCTATTTTTCTGTAATGTCAGCAAGATACATAATTTCTGTAATCTCATTGTTAGTTTGTAATAAATCAGAACCTTACTTAACTCATGAACCCAATGAAGATGATCACAGAATTGTTTGTCTGTGAAGTCTTTATTAAATAATTTAAGTCTTATCCCACTGAGAGCCCTTGGTTGGTCTGATTATATGCTAATGTTGTGTTGCCTTTCAGAGGCAGCAACTGTCATAAGGCAATGTTGCTGAAGACCTTAATTGTCTCAGTACATCTTGGTGTGCTTTAATGCCTCTAAATTAATTATGCAATTTAATACTGTTATTAAGTCTTGAATTGCATTACTTCAGCAGAAACATAAAGCTAATGTGATTGTGTGCCATAGGAATGGAAGCACCTGCATTTTTAAGGATTATCCCCTCACATTGCAATCATTCAGTAAATGTCTAGTTCAGAAGCTTCACAAACCAGTTTGCTCATGTGCTCCTGGAGGCCACTGAAGACCTTATGTGTAACTTATGACTTAAAATAAAAGGTCAAAGCCACAATGACTGGATGTCTCAGAAAGAGAGTATAAGAAGTGAAGGGCATTGCCAATAGCCTAAGTGCCTGTAGAAGCAGAAAATATGTTAAAATAAAACCTATTTATAGGAAATACAGTATACCCTCTATACAGTACAGTATATACAATATTGTATCCATAGTATCCATATACAATACAGTATACTCCATATTCCAGGGAAAAGCAATAATAAACAAAATCAAATGCATTAGTCCCTGATAATCTAACCTGAGGACTTTTCTTCATACCTTCAGAATTGGGTATTGACTTCAACATTTTTTATTATTTTTAATTTTTTTTACAGAACATCACTAGGTACCTGCAAAATGTAGTTAGTATGGCTGGTAGGATTGGTTCCCATCACTTTGAGACTAGTTGGATATGGTTAGCCTTTCTTTGGAGAGGAAAATGGGCTTTCAGTGTGCCTTCACCTCTACCTGTAAAGGGATACAAAACATGAATCCTCTCCCCAGTTTCTGAGGCATCTTGCTTTTCTTAACTGTGTAAATCTAAGTCACCTTAAGTTATCTATAAAAAAACTCCATCTTTTCTTGGATTCCCAAAACATCATTGTGAAAACAGTACATTAAGAAAAAAAAAGGAATATGCTCTGGGGCACATCACTTCTGCTGGGAATGCACAGAAACAATATTATCACTCTTTAAGTTGAAATAGAGAAGGAAATGTGTATAGGCAAAAAACATGGGTTTTGCAAGCTAGGAAATGCTCCAGGAGTTTCTATCAGTTCTCAAGGGAAATGTCTGCTTTTACATTTTGCCTAGATGACAGCACTTCCATTACTATAATGACCTGTGAAATCACAGGGTAGCAAAGCAGTACATGCAGGAGTGATTACAGGGAATCAGCCACAAGTGTTTGTTCTTGTGATACTGCCTGTGGAAGTCAAAGGTTACACACAGTGCACAGAGCCTCTGGTCTGCTCTGATTCTCTGTCCTGGTAATGTATAGGTCATTCTGTTCCTGTCATAGGTAGATCTCATTAGAGCTTAATCTCATATACCAACAACTGAGTTTATGTACTTCTGGAGTTATTTACAGTATTTTTCTCATATGAACTCATCTGGGTAAAAATGTATCAACAGAAAATATTGATTACTACTGCCCTCAGTACCAATCAGTTGTAATCTTTTCCAATACTTAGAATTAAATAAATCATGTGCAAAACCAGACCTCTGTTACCTAAGCAGAAGAGTTAAACAGTGATAGGAGAGCCATTGGCTTATTTCCCTTGGGCTATTTGTCTAGTTTTAATAATGTAATTGCATTAAGACAATCTAGTATACTTTGTAATTTTGGGAAACTGCATTGTTGATTAAATTGTGAATTTAATGACAGAAAGTGGCATGACACAAGGGTTTCATGTCAGGGTTGTTATCTTTCCATGTATCATTCCTTTCTGGTTTTTCCTTCCTTGTCCCTTCTCACTAGCCAAAAGCTGTTTAGCTTTTTGGTTTGTATAAACATTCAAACAAAATTCAAGACATTGATTGGGAAAGAAAAGGCTGAGCTGCTTTTTCCACTACTGAAGGTCTGTATCCTAATTCAGTACAGAATTAATAACAGATCTTTAACTTCAGCTCCATAGAAAGGCACACTGCATGTGATCAACAGAGTTAAAAGATTTTCAAACATGAATGAAGGCATGTTGCAGACCCAAAAGTTACTTCTGATGTCCCATGTAGGGGGTCAGGAGTATGTGTCTGCAGGGAGTGCTTCTCTCAGTTTTTCTCCTCAGCCCTGAAGCCTGCATGGCTCTTCAAACTAACAGAGAAAACCAGTGATAAATAAGTTGCATTCTTAACAATGAACAATATTAGTTAAAAGTCAAAATCAGCAGCTCTTCCTAAACTGGTTTGTGTTACACTAGATATTGCTGGAGTTTGTAAATGGTACATAACTATACATTTTCAGTCCTGGGGCTTAAGTACAGTTAGGCTTTCATATAAAGAAGTACAGATCTCTCTGTTATGCACCAGGACACAAAACAGGCAACCTGTCCCTTTGAATGCTGGCATCGAAGAGAACACTAGCCGCCAGATCATGCAAAACTGCCTTTGCTGGATGTCAGAGGCATTCTCATAAAATCTGGGTTTGTAATTCCGACTAGTTCATTGGATGTTTCATATTGTACAGATCTGTAGCCTGTAGGAGATAATTTTGAACCTAGTTCACCCAAAAAAGCAAACCTTTGGGGCACTATTGCACGGCCCAGAGCAGCTCAAGCTGTAGTCAGACCACGGTAGTTCCTCCTCTCTGTCACACCATTTTCCTTGAGCTTCTCCCTGCTCTAGACTGCTCTGTGGGCTGCAGATCCTTCAGGGCATGTCCTCTTGTTCCTGCATGGACTGCCAAGAAGCACTTTGTTATTGTCTAAGCGTGCTTTCCCCGAAGCACTTGCCCATGGCCACTGGGCTCAGCTGTGCACTGGGGTGGGTACCGTGAAAACGAGCCTATGCACAGCATGGGGCAGCGCTGGCCTCTGCTTACAGAGGCCACCCTGAATCACCCCACAGCAGCACCTGGGCACAGACAGCCAAAGCAGAGGTAAATCCAAGGCCTGTTAGCTGATTTTATTTCATTGTTTAAAGTGAATTTTACACTAGAGGTTGCGTCAGTGCTGCTGTGTTTGCTGGTGTCCCCAGGACACACAGGAGCATGTCTCTCCCCTTCCCAGGGAGGCATGCCGTTTGTGCTGCTCCCTCTGGCCACTGAGAATAGTCACAGCCACAGGAGATGTCTCCAGTTGCTGTATTGCAGTGTCCCATGGCCCTACTCCCAGGCCTGGGAAGCTGCGTGCTCCACCAGGAGCTGAAATTCAGACTGAAGCTGGGCCAGTGCCCACGGGTCAGGCCATCGGCCCTGCAGGGCCACTGTGGGGGCTGGCAGGTTTGGTGCTGGTGAGTTTATGGGCAGGATGGCTCTGCCCTCAGGTCACACCTTCACCCCATGGAGATTTTACAGTGGTTGGTTCCTTTCTGAGCTGTAAGGACTTAAAAAGACTCTTTAATTTGAAAGAAGAAAAGAAAAAAAGGGATTTCTTCAGCTCTGTAGATAGATTTAGTGAAGATTCTTGGATGAAGATGTTTGATTCCTGTAGATTCAACTGTTATTGTGTCTGTAATTCTTGGGTGTGGATAAAGTTGAACATTTAATATTTCACAACCTTTTTTGTTTGTGCAGAGGTGTAGTTTTATATGTCTGACTAGAAAAGCTGCACTGCAGCCCCTGTCTGGGTTTGTTCAGGGGATTAAGTCTGATATACTGTTAACTTTCCTTTGATGAGTGGACTTTGGTAGGTTAGTGTGAGAGTTTATTGCACATCTTGCCAACAGTTTATTTCTTCTCTGTTCTTATAAACATCTTCATTGACCCCATTATTTCTCATCAGAACTTTCATTAAGACAATTTTCTGGTAATTGTGTGTGTACTTGATACAAAATGGAGTTTAGAAAGAAATTGATGATTATTGGAATTGTTCTCTGTTGCCTAGCAGGCATAGTTAAGAAAGATCAAATTGGGGGATTTTCCCTACCTGCGTACTCTAGTGAACAGGCAGCAAAGTTCCATTAACAGACTTACCATCCTTTTTCAGGAAGGGATCTGCTTCCAACTGATAAAACAGCATATTACAGCACATTGAACTACCTTATATGATAATTCAAAAGTTTACTTATGCTTTCTCACTCTCTCAAATTTACCACACCAGATGTGTCATGTGTATCTAAGTCACTGAGGCTAACTTCGTCTCATCCTAGGCCCAACAACTAAAATACATCAACTCTGTAGAATGGTGCTTTCATGTGGCAACTTTTCATGTGTTGGCTTTGTTAACAAAGAAAAAACCCAAAAATCTTTAAAAAAATCTTTGTTTTCTTAAAAAGGTTAGAAGTTAGACATCAGTAAGCACCTGAAGGAATCAAAAGCTAAGAGTTTCTAATCACCTCTCAAATTTTAAAAAGCTTTTGTGATTATATGTCAGATACATAGAAAATGTAAGCAATTAAACTGAAGCACTCTCCTAGTAGTTGTTTTTTTCTGTTGTTTTCCTTTTTGCTAAATGCTTGTGTCACTGATTAAATTCAGACACTGTAGTGCACTTATGAGATGCTTTGCACATGAACTGAACTGAAAACTTTTACTCTGAGCAGATCTAATTCAGTATTTCCAAAACAGCCACTCAACTTTGCCAAAAAAATGCCAGCCACTATTCTAGAGGAAAGCAAATGTAGGATGTCTAGACTGAACAGTTTTTGAGCAATGAGACTATCAAATTAAAATCATACCTGAAATGTCTGTATTTTGTTTTACCATACTACTCAGAACTTCAAAACAAAGTGAAACCTTCTAGTTTTTCAGCAGCTGAAATAGATTTGGTTGAGTCAGTGCTATGAATTGACATCTCTTTGCTGAATACATTGTCCAAATTCAGGATAATATTAATTATTATAATTAATTTTCTTATTTGTTGAACTGCATGAAAGGGGGATAAAATTATTGTTTTCAGTTATCCTAAAAACATAGAAGTTGAACAAGTTGAATTAGCTGTTGTGTGACATTAAGTTTGTCCTTTATTTTGGCCTTATGGAATTTCTACTCCAATGTCAGAAATGCAGAAGATGATTCAGTTCAGTGGGGACTTAGCTGACATTTGCACAATATGGGAAGAATTTATCTTTATAGCTACTGTTTAAAACAAACACAGGACATCAACTTATCTTTTAAGTCCAAGCTGGTAAACGAGGCTATGCCTCTTTTTTCCATCTATACACTATCATATTCTAGAACTCTTCTTCCTTAACATTGCTTATTGAAGCAGTTCAACATGGAATACAATAGTAACATGTTTATCAGGCTAGATGAACCTGTCACTTTGGATTTTGCATGAAGGGACCACTGATACCTACTGATTGCAGTGAGATCTCTGAGCACATCAAACATTTCGGTGTTTTACAGACTACTTCTGTAAAAAACATGGAGTTAATCATGTGCTTCTTTTAAAGTCCATTTGCCAGGCCTCATTTCTAAACTTCAAACAGTGAGTTCAGGCCAAACACATTGGCTAGAGACAGTTTTTAGTAGATAATTAAAAAGTATCTCAAGTGCACTTCCAGAAAATGATACACATTTTGTTTCAGTTTTGATCTCTAAATAGATTAGTTTTATTTTTTCATACATTTTTTGTCTGTCCCATATATTCTTCTGAATTTGTAAAGTCATCAGGATTATATCCTAAAACTATTAAAGTGCCTTTTATCTGTGTAGGTATACCTATGGGCATTTTTGAGGATGATAAACATGATGTATAGTAGTGTTGGTTTACTTTTTAATAGATTATTTAGACAAGAAAATGCAAATATATAACTGTCTCCAATTTGTGAGAATTTTTTCCTCACAGCAAGACAAAAATTGCCCCAAGTTTCTTTTTAAAAAGGTACCCATTATCTGTTGCTAAACAGTCAAGTGAAATATTTTATATGAGGTTTTACCAGTCTGAGGAATTTTTCCTGACACAGAACCTCAATTTGTCAGTGCAGAGTCAATGCTTGCAGATTCATCATATCAAGTAAACAAAGGAGAAATTACTGTGTTCAGGGTTTTGCTTTTCACAGTAGTTCTCTTATTTAAAGGCCTTTTGGCACTCCAGTCTCAAGTGATTTTTTTTTATCAAAAGGAAATACAAAGCTAGAAATGGCCCACAGGTGCACTTCTTGTTTTAAAGAATTAATTTTCATTAATATAAGAAAAGAATCATACAAGTCATAAAATTTGATCTTCAGTTTTGTACCTGGAATGCAGAGCACTCACCTGTCCTGACAGCAGCATCTTTTAAGGTATGGTAATCACAAATGATTTTGTAATACAATAAATCTCAGTCCCCTCCTCTTCACAGCATGCCCATGTGCACAGAGCCTACCTCAAGATCCTTGGTCATGCTGCTTCCCAAACCATGCCCAAGCTTAAAGTCTTTGAGGACCATTCTCACAGTTTAATAGCACAGATTGAAGCCTAGAAGCACCCTGCAAATTACATTTTCTAGTACAGACCTAGCAGTTGAGGTTGGAAGTGGCTGATGTTGCCTTTCACAGGTCGAGGATTCATGCTGCTAACTGGAGTGAGGTTTTGGGGAGTTTGTTGATGTTTGGGGTTTTTTTTTCAGACAAGTCTTGCAGAAATAATAAAGGAGGAGAAATTAACTGTATCAGCATAGAAGAATGAGTTCAAACCATTGTTTCCCAGCTGTAAAGTGCAAATCAACTAGGTTTCCATCTTCCTGGCTGTCAGTTGGACTAGATGATCTTGAGGGTCCTTTCCAACCCTAATGATTCTGTGATTCTGTGGTTTTATTTTGGGTATTTAAGGGATTAGCAACCTCATTTTATGGTGTCTGTTACAGGTCCACCCTCATGTTAAGTGTGTGCATCTAGCTCCAAATGCTTTGTGTCCAATAACAGCCTTTCTGCCTTTTCTAATCCAACTGAACCAAGGTGGGAAGATGTGTGGAGATAAAACTTTGACATAGGACCTGGATGTTCTGCAGAAGCTGAATTGTCAGCTGGTTTTGATTGCTTTTCATAGAGTAGAGTTTGTTAGTTTTGGAGCTGAGTATACAAACAGCACAAGATGTTGGAGGAGTCTTAATTTACCATAAATTAGTTCAATGAAGTCCAAAGCTCTGAGTCACAACCTGTGTTCTTAGGGGACTAAAACTGGATTCTTGATTGTAATGGCATAATATGAAAATATAGTGGAAAATGACTGGGAAGAAATTTCTTTAGTGAGAATAGCTTTAAAAGCTAATTTAATAATGAATTGGTTTATTGCTAATTAAAAACATACAA
Organism: Galbula dea; assembly: GCA_013399015.1. Taxonomy (NCBI): domain Eukaryota; kingdom Metazoa; phylum Chordata; class Aves; order Piciformes; family Galbulidae; genus Galbula; species Galbula dea. The sequence continues at coordinate 2,239,098 of VWZX01009005.1, forward strand.
ACTTGGTAAGAGAGAAAGTATTAAGCATTATTAACATTCCATTTTTAATTGTCAGAAACTGCCATTCCTCAACTAAAAGGAGGCTCAACTAACTAAAATGAGGCTTCCCTTTTCAATTGTTTTGCAGTCTTAGAAGTGTAAAAGTGACTTAAAACAGGCTTTGCTTATGAAGCAGGTTTTTGAAAATGTATTTTTCTGCATTGATAGTGTGAGTGGGAAGTGGTTTTCATCCTTTATACCTTCTGGATAAAAAATAACTGGTGGGGGTTGTTTTAAGTGTAATCCTCATTGTGGCATGGGAGACAGTGTGTGAAGTTCCACCAAGGACCTTTAGGGACCTCAGTGAAACAATAATTACTACATGCTGTGCAAATCTTAGTTTGAATAGATGAGTGAATTACTGAGGTGGGGCTTCACTGTTGGAGGAAAGTATTGAAGCCAGAGCTGCTGCTTTGAAAAGTTTGAAGCCATCCTTCCTGGGCTGAAAGGTTGAGTGCTCCCACCAAAGGCTCTACAGCCTCCTTTAAGATCCCTTTCCAGGCAGGAGGTGGTTAAATGATGCACCTGTGGTCCCTGGTTGCTTCTTGCCCCTTTCTGAGAGTTTTGCTTTCTTTGCTTGGTGACCTGTGTGTTTCCTTGTGCTGCACCTCCTGTGCCTGTCTGTCTGGGAGCACTGGCTAAGATGTTTGGGCAGTGGTGTAATGGCTCAGTGCAGAAATGCCTAAGAAAAGAAATGCTTCAGGATCTGTTGCTTCTCACAAATACAGCCTCTCTTTTCAGCATCTGGTGTTAGGGTGTGTTAAGATTCACTTCCACTCTTGCTCATTGCCTTTCTTGGCTGTGCAGGGTTAGTGGAGGGAACAGCTGTGTTCCAGGAGGATGTTTTGCCCGAGGTTGGAGTGGTCTCTGTGATTAATGGTGTATCAGAGCTGTGTTAGAAGGGATGTGCAGCAGTGTACATGGGGAGTAAATGTGTATTTTCTTCCTTTCTGAAAATGAACTGGAAAACTGGTCTCAGTCTTGGTTATTGTTGTTGGTTTGGGGTTGGTTTTGGTTTTATTTGTTTGCTTGGGGGGTTTTGGTTTTGAGTTTTTCCTGAGAAAGTGATCATCCAACATAGCCAGGGTGATCTCCCTCTTGTCTGCTGCCTCCTTTTTATAACATCTGAGAGTGAAATCCCTTGGCATGCTGGTAAAGTCTGAGACACTGAGCAAACACATGGAGCATCTGTGATTCAGAATCACTCTTCTGTGTTTAAGTTATTCAGAGGGGTCTTGAAGCCTTAGGCTGCCATGGCATGCAATAAATGGGATAATAATGGCACACGGTTCCACTTGGCACTATTTATATTTAATGAAATAGAACACAGCTAATCCTTCTCCTGCACTTCTGACTTAAGGAATTTACAACTTTTGCAGGGGAAAGTGTGTTGTTTAGGTTTTAATTATTGATATTTTTTTCTTCTGTAGTTGTGTCAGCTTTTAAAAGCAACAGTATGTTAAATGCAGCAGAAAATATAATGTATAGAATGCACTTGGTGTTTTATTATTCTAGCTTTTTACATTTTTTTTTTACATGAAAATTAATATTCCAAACCAGACTTATAAACTGGTTTGCTTGAGAGAAAGACTGCATAATTTGGAGAAGAAAAGGAAAGCCCAGTTTTTAGTTGTGCCCCTTTGTCAGGCTGCTCCCAGGGTCTGGGTAGGCACAGCATCCCATCTCCCTTTGTGACTGGAGAAGCCAATTTCCAGGCACAAGCCAGCCAAGCTCCCTTGCTGACTCAGCTGCAGACTTATTTGTGCTGTCTTGGAGAAGCTCATCTTCACTCCAATTTGGTCAGTAGGTTTGAAAAATCATCTGAAAATAATATGAGCATACATAGCCCTTTGGGGGTAGGTGTGAGCAGCCCAGGGACTTGTCAGTACCATCTTATTACCACTGCTCCAAATCTCTCTGATATTTCCATGATTGAATTGTTCTGCTTTTGCCTAAGCCTCTAAGATTTTTTAGAAAGAAAAATAAATATTTTTCAGCACTGTAAAGTGTTAATAACTTTTTTTCTTCTCATCATACAAAGGAGGCCTTTTGGCTTACATGACTGTGCCTCTCCCATGTGTCCATAATCTGTTTTAATAAATCCTCTTCTGTCTTTTGTTTTGTTCACAGCCTACATGCTGACACACTACCAAGTTTGTTTCCAAAAGAGGAGGTCAAAGGACTACACAGTGCCTGATCCAACTAGCTGCTTTGATGTTCCTCACTGGACCATGTAGGTAAAATTCAAAGAAACATACATAGTCACATTGCATCTTTCCAAGTATTCAACATATTAGGAAACAGCTGATTTTTGGCAACAGTGCTCACTTGGTGAAGTCAAGGTCTCTTGGAATTTGTGGACTACAAAATCATTTACTAAGGTACTGTAACTTTGCAGTGTGTTTTATCATGAACAGACACACAACTGTAGACTGTCATATGTCACCAGCCTGTTTGGTTTCCTTGCCATCTCTATTTTAAGTTTTTGTGGGTTCTGGCAACACTGTGATGCCTATCATTACTCTAGGCATACCTGAGCTACCTTTGATAGCAGCTGCAGAGGTGCAAATTTCAGCTTAGGCACAAAACCCAGCAGAGAAATGGAATGAATTCTCAAGCAGTTGGCAAACCCTGAGCTTCTTGTTATTACAGCTGCACAGCTAGCAGAATAAGAGCCAGCCAAGGTAAGAGCTAGGCTGAATGCTTTTATGTAAATGAGCCTCTATGCTTGTCTTAAGAAGAGTAGAGCAATATCATTGTATTGGCAATCAGGATAAAGATGCCTTCAGTTTATTCCTGTTGCCCATCTTGAGCTTCTGCACAAACTTCCAAGCTTTTTATGAGTTTTAGACAAAATAAAAAGTGTAGCTGATATTTTACCTCCCTGCAGAATAATTCAGTCTTGCTATTATTGAGGTAAGACTCCAATAAGTTCAATTCCATTTCCTGAAAAGTGTGTTTTCCCTTTTGGTTTTGTTGTGATAACTGGGTTTAGTTTCAACAAGTCATTTGTTGAGTAAAGAGTAAACCAAGGCAAAGAACTAAACTGTTCTGATTAAACTGCCAGCATGCATTATCACTTGACTGCTTTCTTCCTTGCATGTTATAGTGTTTTATGTCTCAGCTGCAGTGGCATTTAAAATAATTTCCATGAGTAGGGGTTTCTTTTGTATTCCTGACATGTTTCTGTAAAAGTTTCACCTTGGATTGCATTTCTAATTTTGTGGAAATGAACTATAAACACAGGTACTTAGCAGTGGTTTAGATGCTCTGTATTTCCACATGCTGGCACACTCTCCTTACACAGAAAACAGCTCTCTTCACATCCTTGCTTTAAGGACTGTGTCACTGACAGTTTAGTGGGATTGTTTCTGGAGTGCCTTGAGATTTCAGACACTCAGTTCTGCCTGGAGAAAGCTGCTAACACAGTCATCTCAGGAAGGCATTTTCATAGCATGCTGGCTGAATCTTTATGGCTTCAATACCAACAGCAGGTGTCTCAGATGAATCCTGAAATGGTACTTACCTCTGCTTTTATATCCTCAGAATAGGAGGTGGTGTCTTGCACACTGTTACACAGCTGCTCATGTTCACTTACAGTTGATTTTGCCTTTCATGTGTTGACCATATTCCATTTTTACTTAGATGTTTTTTCAGGTATTTTGCACAAGGTGAAAGGTTGTGGGATTAGTTTTGGGGGTTTTTATGCACATGACAGATTTTTCTTTGCATAAAATACTGAAAACACATACATTTTCTGGTTTGGTAGTTAAATTTAAATTGTCACAATTCATAAGTGGGTGCTAGCTCTAGATTAGAGATTCATATTCCAGGTTGTGAGTGTCCAAAATCTTCCACAGTTGTAACTGATGGGCAGGAAAGCAATCCCAAAAGACATTTATTATGCTTGGAGAGAGTATTGAGCCTGAGGAGAATGTCTTTTTTGTAGATACCTGTTTCACAACTATTTCTTGGCAGGAAATATTTTATTGTCAAAATTCAGAGTGGCCCAAGAAAACTGGAATTGAGCTGTGTTTAGTTTTAGCCTAAAAGGGAGGAAACAAAACCAAAAAAACCCCTCAATATATATAATTAACTTATGCAAATTCAGTTTAAAAAGGTTCTAGATTTTGGTAGTAGATTAGAGCAGAAGAGTAGCTTTGACAAAAAGAATAAGCAATTGAAAGCACAAGTAATTGGTGACTGTGGCAGTCACCAGTTCATGCTGGCAGCAGTTGGTAAATCAAGACCCTTTAATGTGACATTATAGTTTAGACCATTGCATATCTGTGGTTGGTGTGTTGAATTAATGGTTCATCCATGAGGATAGAGTACTGTTATGCTTTAAAAGGAAGATCAATGGCCAAAATTAATTTTATAGAGACAATTTCCCCTTTATCTGTAGTTATTTCAGTCACTCTAGGTGGTACCTATTGGTGCTAAGGAGTGCACATAAAGCAGGGTTCAGTGTTTTCTTTCATAGTTGCTTACTTATTTGTGTTTATTTTTATGACTTGGAGGAAAAAAGGTGACAGAAACTGGTCACTTGTAATTTGCATCCTGAAAGAAAGTGTACTTTTTGTACTAGAATTGTTATTGCTAAGGATTTGTGATTTAAATGAAAGATGAAAATATTAACATATTTAAATTTAAGTATAGAAAATACAGTTACTGATTTGAAACTCCCTTTAAGGTACAGTGTAAACAATTCTTCTTTCATTATATGCATTACAAACTCACTGGAGTGATTATGGCTGAGTTTCATTCCCTCTCAAAAAACCATTTATCAACAAAGATCTTTCAATACCTTTTTTCAGAGGGAAGACTATTAGTTGTTGGAATTACAAATTTCTATTTCCTCTGGTGTTTTTAAAAGCTGCTGGATTTTCTTGTCACCAACTTCACCAGACTGATCATGTTTAACTTGTGAGGGCTGACTAGTTTGCAGCAGTAGGTGGTACATGAGACACAGACTTCAGGAAGAGCATGATTTCCATAACACTTCAAAGGAAATACATTATAAATAAAACACATTTCTCTGGGGGCTTACAAAACCATCTTGTTTATAATTCAAATTACATTAAGCTAAATAAAATAGTACAGTAAAACCCTCAAGGGAAAAATACTTCATTTAAGTTAGAACATTACATTACTTCCATTAATTGGAAGTGGTTTACTCTCTCTAATAGTTTGTTTTTCTTTGAATATATATAATTAAAAGTACTGCCATTCTAATAGGACTCATTCTTTCCCATTTTGTGTTCCAAGCCCTTCTGTTCAGTAGATCACTATAGTTTTGTTTTCCTACCTACCTTCATTTCTCCCTGCTTTATTCCTTCTGACTAACCCTCAGAGCAGCAGTGTATGACAGAAGATTACTCTGTTCAGCTTCATCAAACTCACACTGGAACTGAGACTCTCAGTAAGTTTTGTCTCCAAACCTGAACATGAGACTTTCTTCTTTTGGAATATTTTAAAGTCTGTTCATCCAAACCATGCAGCTTGTTTTTTTCCAGGGTGCTGGCAGGGCTCATTTTTGAGCAGGGGCTGCAAAACAAGCAAGAGAATCCATTAGTCTCCCTAACTTTATAAACAGGAGGCAGAGAGGAGATGTTGTACATATCTGTATACACACATATGTGTATTTTGTCTGTCTGCAGGTTTAAGGTTAAACATACTTGTGCATGTGTGTGCATTTGACTTGCTGGTATACATATGGTTTTCTTTCTTTTCTTGCTATAAATTTATACCTTTTCAGTTTCATACTGGAATCTGGAATACTGCAATTCCACTTGAAGTCATATCAAGACAGTATGACAGTAACTAGGAAAATATTGGAAAACCTCAGTGAACTATCTAATTGTAGGAGAGATTTATTCCATGTTCATTTTTCACCCTGGGACAAGAAATCATCCAGGCTGAACTAAATCAGGTTATCATTCTTAATAGCATGGAAGGCAGTGAATCTGTAGTGCCAAGCTCTTCTAATATTGACAGCTTTACAGTATGAGTTTCTGTAGAAATTGTCTGAGCACATATAAGCTTGCAGAAGCTGAAACAGGTGGTATAATTAAAGCAGGCCAGTCCCATAAGCAATACTTATTCCCTCTTTAGAGTCAGCTTTAAGCCAACCACTAACTTCAAAGAAATTCCTTTTTAAGGTCTAAAGAAAGCTCTGTGTTTCATATAAATTAATTTCAAGTGATTAAAAATATTTTTCCATGGGAAAATAAATCTTTACAGCTAAATATTAACAATATTGAAATATAGAATGAAAGAAACCATGCACAATCTTTTCCCTCATTTATAAAATGTTTGGTTTTTAAAGGCCACTTTCAAAAGGCAATAGTAATTAAAACTAACTCTGGACTGAATAGAAACTTTGTTGACCTGAGAGTTTCATCTTAAACTGGGTAAAACTTGAAGGAGAAAAAGGTAGTACAAAATATCAAAACTTAGATATGTTTTGTATTGACTCAGAATGTAAAGGTTTTATGAAAAAAGTAAGAAGACTTAGTCAGAAAAATCTAAAGAAATTACTTCAGTATATTTTCTAAGAGTATCATTAAGGCTTAATAAGCTTACAGTTTCATTTTATATCCTTAGTAAACATTTTCCTTTCATAAGATTCTTTTTTTTTCCTCCAGTCAGTGCTTGTGTTTCTAAACTAGCATTTTTCCCTACTATAAATTGTCACCATGTGACTAAATAGTAGATGTAATGGACTCTGTAATGAAATGCCAAATTTCCTGTACTGTGGCAAGCAGGAATTGATCCAAGTTTTTCTGTTTTCTGTTCTATAGGGTTGTGTAATGGATTAGATGTTATTAAATGCTTAAACTAGATCCCTAGAGCACACACATACATTCATTACTTATAATACATATCAACTGGTTTAGCTCTAAACATTTCAACTCAAACCTCTGTAATAGCCACAGTCAGTCATTAATTTGCTCAGACTGTTTCTTCATACCCATAGGAATTTGTTGGAGATGGTCAATAACCAGTAGGATATTTGCTGAAGTTTCTTCCTCTGTTTAAAGATTGGCAATTTAAAGAAATAAGAAAGAGAAAGTCTTGAACTGGGAAGGAATGCATGTGTCTGGGCCTTGATTTCTGCTAATGCCACCCACAGAGCAGAGTAATTCTACAGGAGAGTGTCTTAGCACTTACACTAAAATAGAATATATATATATACTAAAATAGAAAGTCAAGGAAATAAAGCTTCAAAACCTTTAAGATAAGAAGGTAGGGGGCTGCCCAGAAAAGAGATATATATTTAGAAAAATTATTCCAAGTTGCTAGGACTTCTTTCTAAAGGGGCATGTTGGGTTGGGGGTTGAGGAAGAGAGGCAAGAGATGTTATATTTAACAACACTTAAGGGAGCAAGGACTTAAAAGTCCTGGGGAGGACCCCTATATGCTGAGCTACACAGAATTTAATCTACCTCTGAAAGATGAAAGGGTGAGCTACATTCTCTGGCTACAAATCCCTTTAAATCATTGCTTTAAAGAATTGTATACAAACTGACTGTGTCTCCATGAGGTAGTGAGAAGCCTCCATTATGTTGGTGCAGGGACCAGGAGGATTGTGACTCAGGTATTTGAGAAAAACACAAGACTGATCTTGGTTGGTTTCTTTTTGCTGAGTCCTTTTTCATTTAGGATACTTGCAGAATAAATAAATAATACAGCTTTGATTTTTCAGCTGAGTTTCTGGTGTAAAGATCCCAAAATACAAGGATATATATTTCTTACATATCAGATCTAGAAAGCTCCCTGCAGGTTAAGCCAAACAGATTCCTTTCCTTATCTGTGTGTTTGTGTACATATGCATTTGTTTGTTTTGTTTGTTACATTTGACTTCAAAGTTTGTACATCCTGGCTACAAGTTTAACAGGTTGCCCAGAGAGGTTGTGGAGGTCTCATCCCTGGAAGCTTTTAAGACCAGGCTTGATGGGGCCCTGAGCAACCTGACCTAGTGGATGGTGTCCCTGCCAGGCAGAGGGTTGGAACTGGATGATCTTTGAAGTCCCTTCCAACTCTGACAATCCTATGATCCTATGAATACACAAAATATTCACAAACAATTCACAAAGAATGTTCACAAACACAAATATTGCTCTCTTCTGAGGAAATATTGCTTTATTTTTTTTTTCTTTTGGTAGAGAGAGCTGTAATTTTTTTTAAATACCATTTTCTTATTTTCCTAATCCCTGAGACTGTGAAGAAGCTTTGCCTCTGACTCTTTAAGACTTTATATATATATATATATATATAAAAATAGGGCTATTTGAAACATATTGTCAGATTCTATCTTTCTATGCTTGCAGAGGTATTCCAGGAAGAAAGAACAGTTCCTGAAAGAGCATCTCTCTATTTCACAGGAGTGAAGGCCTATTACACCAGTGATTAGATTAGCCTATCACACATACTTTTCAGATTAATTTCCTGTGTGATTTTCATCTGGTTTAAGTAACAGTTCAATGATGTTGGTAGACTTTCTGATCCATGACTGTGAGGTTTTTTTTCCTAAATAATACATTGTGCCAGCACCTAATCAAAGTAAACAAGCCAAGGACTGATCCAATGACAAATTGACTTTGGAGGGACTAGGGAAGAAAGCAAGGAACTGTCTTGAATTTCCTCCTGCTTAGCATAAACAGGTGTTGATAGTGTCAAAGGTCTGATACTCTGGGCAGCATAACCTCTTCCAGATTTTGTAGAAATTAAGAAAACTGGATGATAAATTCTGTGTTTCATACAAATTTTACTCCAGACCAAGATGGAATTCCCAGAGAGAGTGGAATACCAGCTCATACCTGATTCACACTATGTTTGCCCATTCGTTTTTGTCTCCTCTTAATAATGTGGATTTCCATTTCTTCTTGACCCACATGAACATGATTTGCTTGGGTTGTCCTTGCTGCCACTGACCCTTTCAGGAATTCTCTGCTTGAATATCTTTAAGAGTCTGTACTGAAATGTGGGAGGTGAGGAAAATCTGTAGTGGGAAGCAGGTCTCCATCTGTTGGGGCAACTGGGATAGTTAGGATAAACCTAGAAGTCTAAATAAGTCCATGATTTAAAATGGCACTGAAAAAATCCACTTCTGAGTCATATCCTTTTGAATTCTTGCATAATTTCTTTGTTTTGCTGCTAGTCACTATTTAATGTTCTTTGTCCTTATGCCTGTGTTCCACTGTTTTTGTTACAATTTGCTGATGAATGGCATTTGCAGAAGTTCAGTAATATTCATGGTAAAGAAAAGAAAGACATAACTTCATATGAGACAGCATAGTTATCTGTAGCTCAAGTTGCCAAATCCCAAGACAAAGCTTGGTTTCCAATACCTGCAGATGGGATTTCAGATCAAAGCATAATTGCTTTGGTTATGTCCATTGTCAGATTTTTGGAGTAATTATATTTTACATGTAAAACTCACAAGATGTCTTAAGATGTAGACTCTACAAAACCATGGAGAAAACTAAGTAAACCTTGCTGCAAACTGAAATAGCTACAGTTTACACATATCTAGCACTTTTCCTCAAAGTGAAAAATATCCAACTTGATGTCTAGTAGTCTCATACAGCACAACATATTTTGTGCCCCTGCCAAATAGTTCTGTCATGCAGGTGACTCTTCAGTCTCCTGGAAAAAAAGTTGTATTGCTTTTGAATTATTATTTAGGAGAAAAAAAGTTGTACATTTTGTGGCTTTTTTTTTTTTCCTTAAAATCCACAATAAACTAAGTAAGAATTAGAATAATCTTCTATAAAATTTCATAGAAGTAAACTATGAATATCTATCTCTAAAGGAATTGGCACAACTGGTGAATGGCTGCTGTTTTCATTTTACTGCACTTGTGTCTCTGTGTAGTTTTTTGCCATACCTTTCATGGGTTCAAGGAAAAGAGAGTAATTCTCCCATTCTGACACACATCTAAGAGGAACATTCAGTTGTGCAAGACAGTGAGGGGTAGCATCTGCTGGTACTGTAGAAGACAGCAGAAGAACAAAATGACTAAAGCCAGATTTATTGGGACCTCTGGTACATGTTTTCAGCTGTGTTTCCTAAGAGTTCTTTGACTCAATAATTCCCTGGGGTGTTTTTTGTCTGAAGCTCCTTAGAGGAATGAAAGCTACCAAGGAGAGAAAGCATGAGAACCTCTGTGGCAGCACTGAGAATGACAGTGGCTTCCCCAGAGATGCCATCATCTCAGTAAATAGTAATTATTATTCTTTTATAATTGCATTCAGCATTGTTCCTGCACAGGTGAGGACATCCTGAGATCTCATAGTTAGAGATTAATAAGTTCCATTGATATTTAAGTTAAGGAGAAGTAGAGAATTCATAAAAAATTATACATGTAGTTTGTCTCAAAGGTTAATTTGATTTCTTTTATAATAGTTAATTTTTGCTTCTTAGGTTTCAGTTGGCAAGGTGAAAAGAACATGGTGTCATAATGAAAAGTCCTGTAAAATGTATTTTGATCTGTTTTCCAAATAAGTGGTGGAGTTTTTATCTACCAGACTATGATAAATTCATGGCTTAATCTACAATGTAATCACTCAAGAAAATGTGTCTCAGATAAACATCCTACAGCTGCCTTAGAATTGCTGGATCTGAAATAATTAGAGTTGAGTTCAAGGTAGCAGCCTACATATTTACCCAGCTTCTCAGGCTTGGTGTGCAGTCAGTCTCTTAATTGACCTTGGGCTTCCTGTTGCTGCAGCCATCATTAACCTTCAGTATCATCAAAAGAAAGAGGCTTTGCCTATGTAACTATTACAGCTTCCAGAGTTTTAGTTGAGCAGGGAATGTGAAATTGACTGTCTGCATTGATTTGCATTCCTTTTATGGGGCATGTGCACTCACCATTTCACTAGTGGGTTTTGGCCAAATGCAATCCACTAGCTATTCTTCAGCTTAGACAATAGAACTGAAAGTGATAATAAAATACTTCTGCATATCTTGGTTGACCTCAAACTGGCATATGCAAGATGAATAAACAGCCTTTAAGAGTCTTTATTGTGGTAATGTGCTGGATTCATTTTGATTTAAAGCAAAATACTCTGCAAGGCATATTGAATTTTAAATTCTGTTGATTACTCTGCAGTGCCTCAATTCATGGAAGTATTTGCAGGCTTCTTTTAGGCTCTGAAAAGCTAAGTCCAGGGAATATATAGCAAGGCCTGATGTTTATCTTCCATATAATGTATCTGCATTCTGAGCATAGCCAGAATACATTTTAAATCAGGGTCTGCAACTTCAAACTACAAAAGGTGAACCACCTTGTCATCTCTCTCTAGAAAGTACACCTGAGTTGTTCCATCAGGAAGCCCAGGCTGAGTAGAAAATGGTTCTTGAGGAGTTTTCAAGCTTGAGAATCTTGATTTGGCCAGCTTATCAACTAAGCAGCAATGACAGAAATGTGCCCCCTAGAAACAATTTGGAGTTGTGCTGCAGAAGGAAGTTGCTCTGTGATCTTATGCAGCTCCAAAGACATCTGTTTTATTGCTTTTTGGTCTGTATGGACATGCTGGTTGCTTTTCTCTCTGGTTCATGAGGTCTACAGTTTGGTGTATGATTGGTGTGTACAAGTTGCAGCCTTGCATCTTAACTATCCCTATTTAGTGCCCTTTGGAAGAAGCTGTTCCTTCTTAATGTATGCAACACTTTCCAAACACTTGCATGGGCAAATGAATTTTCTGTGAGTTCCCCTCATAATCCTATACCATTATAGAGTTGAGTAGAATTTAATAGTAAAATATGTGCTGAGCTTGGCTTCAGCATAAGGGAGAATTCCTGCATGGTCATTTTCAAATTAGAAGAGCATTGATGTTTGATTTATTTGGCCTTTTGTGTTTATTTTCTGAGGTTTTGGGGTATTTTTTAAGCATTCTCAAAGACTTTCAACTCTTCCCTATCCACATGTTGGATGTGTGTTATCTAGACAGCCTGTTTATCTTCTGCCTCTGTTGATACAACAGCTGTTGATACAAAATAACCTCTCACTTTACAAATTCAGTTTCTGAGGAAGGCATTTAACCCCTTTCACTTGTATATTTCTCCTTGGGTGCAAATAAAGGAGAACTGTGGTCTTAAAACAAAATTGATACATAAAACAATCTTCTCTTTACTGATCTTTCCTGCTCTCCCATCTCAAATTGCAGATTAAAAAAATCAAAAAGCCAGATGTGTTTATGTATTATAACATTTTTAAACTTAAGAAAACAAGAAGTAAATCACTGGTTTGCTTGTCTTTGATGAAGAATAAACTTGACCTAAACATACCTTTGAGGCAGGTGGGCTTTTTCTGCTTGTTTGTCTGGTTTTGTTTGTTAGGGTTTGTTATGTGCTGATATTCTATAAACATGTGTAAGTTATTGCAAGTTTTTATATGTAACTGGAGAGCAGCAGGAGTCAGGAGGCAGAAAAAACCTCTGGGATGAGAAACTCTCCCAAGAGGATTCAGGTGTCAGTAGCAGGTCTCAGCAGGGCACTGGGCATGAGCATGATGTTCAAATCATGGTCCTGCAGGACAGGGCTGGTACATCATCAATCTGGCATGTTTCAGTCCCTTAGATACCATTCAGAATAACCTGCCCTGGGTTAAAAAGATAGAAATGTAAAAAGGAAAGTAGACTTTACAAAACTGTGTGATGTGTCTGCAGAACTCACCATCAGAGTGTTTCAAAATGCAAAAAACAAGTTATATTTTCCAGGATTTTGCATGTTACAGACAGCAATCTGGATAACTTCAATATTGTTCTGTAATGCAAAGATTTGCAGTCTTTATCATCCCTGTTTTATTCTGCAGCCAATGTGGTAACTCCTCTGAAATCCTGACAAGGGAAAGGTGTCAGAGAACTCTTAAGAAAGGCTACTCCCTCTCTTTACTAGTTTTGGGGTTTGGTGGGTTTTTTTTTTTTTNGTGTGGATTTTTTTGAGGGGAGTTATGTGTTTGGATTTTTTCCTCCCCTTTAGGGCATCATTTTGCACAAAGTAGCATATAATTAAAGTTATTGACTTCTGTCTGGTGTCTATATAACAACATTATGAAGAAAACCTTCAGTCAAGCATAGTTTTAATAACTGCAAACTGCTGCCAAAATATTATTAGGTGTAAAGGATTTCATGGTCTCAGGTCTTCAGGACAGTAATTGAAAAGTTTTATTTTTTCCTTGGGTGGGTTTTTTTTTATCTTTTAAAAGCCTCTAATTTTCAAATATCAGTGTGTTTCCTACTTTTGATATATTTGAAGGGCTTTTATACTTTGCCAGTGTTCAGTAAAAATGAGGGACTTTTTCAAATGACCTGATTATCCCTGTACAACATTGTTCATGTAGGGAAGAAAGAGAAGTAGGAATGACAGCAGTGTAACAACTGGGAGAAGACAGAGACAGGGCTGGAAGATGTAGACTAAAATCCTTACATGGTCAGAGACCCAATTTCAGCACAGCTTTTACAGTCCCTGTGCATTCTGTTCTTCTGTGTGAGCCCCTGACCCTTTCTCCCAGAGTTAAAACTGAATGATTAAATTTTTAAGGCTTAAACTATGTTTAAGCCAACCTCCAAAAGTAAGATGGGAATTATTTTATATTCAAGTAAAGATAGTTCCTTCCTACAAACAGTGATCCATAAATCCATGGGACCTGATGGGATGCACCCATGGGTGTTGAGGGAGCTGGCAGAAGTCATTTCCAGGCCACTCTCCATCATCTTTGGTAACTCCTAGAGGACAGGAGAGGTGCCTGGGGATTGAAGGAAGGCAAATGTCACTCCAGTCTTCAAAAAGGGCAAGAAGGAGGAGCTGAGTAACTCTAGAGCAGTCAGCCACACCTCCATCCCTGGAAAGGTGATGGGACACTTTACTCTTGACTCTGTTTCTAGGCATATCAAGGAGAAGGGGGTCATTGGGAGCAGTCAGCATGGGTTTACCAAGGGGAAGTCATGTTTGACCAACCTGATAGCCTTTGATGAAGACATAACCAGGTGGATAGATGAGGCTAGGGCAGTGGATGTGTTTTATCTTGATTTCAGTGAAGCATTTGACANACATTGAATGAGATTCAAAAAGGCCAAGTGTTGAGTCTTGCACCTGGGAAAGACCAACCCCATGTATGAGTATAGGTTGGGGACTGACCTGTTGGAGAGCAGTGAAGGGGAAAGGGACCTGGGGGTCCTGGTAGACAGAAGGATGAGCATGAGCCAGCAGTGTGCTTTTGTGGCCAGGAGGGCCAATGGGATTCATATATTATTTCCAGAAGAGCTGGTACTTCTCCATCCTGTGGTTGTAGATTCAAAAGCTTTATTTTGATTTTGTGAAGCACTGGTCATCATAGCTACTTTTTAAAAAACTTTTTTCTGTTACTACTTTTTCCTAACTTAAAGATAATGCAATTAAATATAGTCTGAAAAATAACCATTGTCTCACTGTTGCTGGTTGCTGTCACAGGATATGAAAATAATATTAGCTATCTTTTTTTCTAGTGCAATATTAATGGATTCTAAAATCCAATCTTTTCCCAAAGGAAATAGCTGATGCAAAATGCTGCAGCTCAAAAAGGGAAAATGTCCAAAAAGTCAAAAAGGGAAAATGTCCAAAAAGTCAAAAAGGGAAAATGTCCAAAAAGTCAAAGGAGGCATAACTACCTCCAGAAGCAGAAGCCTCATGGCTTTGCAGGAAGGTGCAGAAGACAGGCCTGACTGCTTTGGTTGATAATATACATTCCTCTGGCAAAATAAAAGAAGGTTTTACTGGATCCATCTGTCCCTGATCCAGAGGTTTTGCTGACTGTCCAGAAGACACAAGTAGGCATGGCTGGAATTTCCTATGGGATGTTATTATTCTACTCTTTTGAGAAATCTCAGTGTTTCTTCATTAGATATTGCTGTATTTTTTTGCTGATCTATAGGATAAATTGATGGAAGTATTTCTTAGGGTCATTTTTTCAGGGACAATGTTTTCATTACTTTAGTAAATGTAAGAGATGACAAAATGGAAACAGTAAATAGATTTTTTTTTTTTCATATTGAGAACTTAATGCTCATTTGGGAGATTTCTCTCCTGAGAAAAGTTTGGAAAGTGATGCCATTCCTTTCATAATTGATTTACTTTTACAGACTTGTTCAAGAGAAAACTCTGGATATTTAAAATCTCATAGTACTCATTTATATAGCTCAGAAATGATAACACTACATTTCCTATACCACTAAAAATAATAGGTATAGCATTCTTAAGTTCATGGCTTGTTCCTTAGTTGACCTCCTAGTCCTGTAATATTTGTTATTTCTGTAACACATAGCTATCTGTACACAGTGCCTAGATTAGATCTGAAGTAAGCTGACTTTTATCAAGCCACTGGGTAATTGACCACTTCACCTGACATTTTTAGTACTGTGCTATGGCAGCTGCCCTATGGAAGTCAGGGATTCCTCTGTCACCAGCATACTGAAAAATATCTTGGACCATTCTTTCAGCACAGGTCTATTAAAGATAAGAGAGGGAAACACTTGCTTTCTTTGTATTAAAAGTTTAATAACTGTTATGTGGAATTAGAGGATGAAGTCTATTTTCATTATGGATTTGTCAAGGCTCTGAAGGAAGCAGCCATGTGGGCCTGTCATGGCATCATTGCTTTTGGGTAGAAAACAGGCTGTTGTCATTGCACTGTTCTTCTGTTCAGAAGGAAATGTGGGACAGGTTCTTCCTTAAATCTGTTACACTATTGTGAATGTAATATTTTAGTGGGGCAAAACTATGTCTGTCCAAGATACTTAGCAGCAGCAGCAGTGCTCAGTATGTTCTTGGTGCTTTTATTTCAGCTCAAAAACTAGCATTTTCTGTTAGTATGAGTGCTGAAACAAGGCAGTATGTTTTCTTTATCATATTTAGTGTTGCATGAAGTGTAGATAATCCTCAGTTCAAGCAGATAAGCCTGAAAGGGATTTCAGGTGCATGTCTTTAGCAAAAAATCTTTTCTCCACCTGTTTTCTTTTTTGTTGTTGGTAGTTTTTGTTCATGAACAGTTTCTATTATCAGTACAAGAGGAGGGTACTTTTTGTCTAGCATGACACACATTTTGGCTGGCTGACCTGTCAGTTTGGTCTAAGATACAGCAAGAAAAAGAATAAATTCTGACTGAGGCAATAATGTGCTTATGAATCATTCTCATCCTCTGAAAAAAATAATGTCCTCTGTAGGAAGCATCATTTCATAAGTAAAACCAGATTGCAGAAAACTGCCCCAGCACAAATGTATGCTCTTAAACAGGCATTGCATCATCCAGGAAACACAAGGGCACTTCTTTCCAATTAGAGGCTAAGGTAGTCAATTAATCAGTTGGCTTTTGCATGACAGATCTCCTTATCATAAAGACTTAAGTCAAGAATAGGTTTCAATACTTATATAGTTTGCAGAAGTGTTTGCTGTTCTTGTGATGCTTGTCTCTCAGGAAACAAGGCACTAGTTTCTACAACAAGACTGAAGACCCTTGGATTTACATATTTTAGGTTTTTGTCAGCTTTGTAGCCTGTGAAATCCAGAGTATCTTATGAATACTTTGGAGTATTCACAGTAATCCTCACTCTGATGTCCTTAGAGCCTTTAGCTCCTGGTCTTTTCTGAGTAGTCTTTTGAAAGAATAAGATGGAGAATAAAATATTTCTCTTCTACCTGAGAGCCAAGTTTGCTGCACACCACAGCAAGAAAAAAAGTGTAAGTGGCACTGAAATTGCCAGCTCACTACCCCAACCATGTCAGTGGTTGTCTTCAGTGCCTGATGGTCTTGATAACAATGGCTGATAGGCTTTGAGTACCTTCTAAAACTTGTATTTTAGGCCAAGCATTCTTAGGTACTCACTTTTGTAAAACATATTTTCACTTTTCCCTGTTATGAAGATATGCCATATGAAGCTCTTCTGGAAAGAGTTTCTAATACTCCAATTTTTCCTTTAATTTACCTTTGTTAAAGCATAGGCAGAAATCTCTGGTGAAAGCAGACTGAGACAGACTTTTACATTAGGGATATTGTAAGGTACATTGTGTCATGCCATTGTGCTGATATGATTTTGTTAGAGGAGTAAAACTGAGAAGAGAGAAAGTCACATTCATAGCAAGTCAGAAACACTAATACTTAAGGGAATTGTTCTGTGGACTGCATATTAAAAGAATAAATGATTTTTCATATAAAGAGTACTGCACATTGTCATTTTTGAACTCCCACTTACATAAGTAGTGCTTTTCCACTTGTAAAGAAGGACTTAATGTTTTACATAGTGGTATTGAAGAGAGGATGAATAAAGATCCTTCTGCAAGGTGTTTCATGTGGAGAAGGCAAGAAGAAAGGAAACATGTTTGATGGTTTGTTGTTTTTTGGGTTTTTTTCCCTCCTTCTTAGATGTTTTCCAATGAAGTTGTGTTACTGGAGTAAAGTATTTTAAAACCAAAACATAAATGAAATTTCTTATACTTCCCTAGCCACCCATGGAGTGATCTTCTGGGTTTTTTTTTCCTTCCAGAAATTGAGCAAGCTGTCTGCTGTCAGGATCAAATCACCAGAATGGTACTTGAGTCCAACTACTCCCTACCAAAACCAGCAGCTACCCTTCACCCTGGGTAGCATATGGTGCATATGCTCATGCAAGAAGCTGATGGGGAAAAGCTAGTTCTAATCAAATATTTTCCTCCCTCAATGGAATGATTTATGATGTACATTCCCTA
The DNA here is from genome assembly GCA_013399015.1 of Galbula dea. Classification (NCBI taxonomy): domain Eukaryota; kingdom Metazoa; phylum Chordata; class Aves; order Piciformes; family Galbulidae; genus Galbula; species Galbula dea. The sequence continues at coordinate 2,256,864 of VWZX01009005.1, forward strand.
ATATTAAAAAGTATGGTCACAATAAAGCACAGCTCACAGCCTCTTTATCATATGACCTGTGACTTATGATGTTACCAGCCAAAATTATGGCCCTAGGAATTCTTGCAAGGATCCCATCCATTTCACCAAAGGAAACTACAGTCATGTCAATAACTTGTCAGCCCTGGCCACTCAATCCTCTTGATATCTCACTATCTGAGCCAAGATTTGGAAGGGATATGAAAAAGGGAAAGAATAGAGAGGTCAGGATGGCAAAACATTTTCCTGTCTCTGTAACCAGCTAGGTTATGGCTAAAACACATAGAAAATAAAATTGCCTAAGCTTCTGGGCTTGTGTGCTATAGAGAAGCACAATCCAGTAACACAACTAGGTACAGCAGCTCCATTAATTTATTCTTGTACTGTCAGTGAAGCCTGAGTACCTGCAGTTTTACAGGGATTATTGAATATCCTCATGACCTGAACTGGAAGACAGGTCAGAGCTTCCTAGACCCTGTCTCAATTCTTCTTCAGTGGTGCCAAAGTTGGCTCTGAGTGTATGCTCACTTGACACTGTTTGTTTTCTTATCCCTCTCTGAAGTTTCTCTCACTGATTACTGCTCACAGCTTACTCTTTCTGCTAATTAGGTGATGGTTTAATAATTGATTTGTAGGTGTTTGCTAACTGAAGTAAATCATGAATACTCACTTGGAATTTTGCCTTATTTCAAAGGAGTGTCATCATAGACAATGAAAAGAGGGCAGGAGGGAATGATTCCCTGTGTGTGTGTTTGCCTAACCTTTAGGAAAACCTTGTCAATGCTTTTCAGATTTCTAAATGCTGTAGATTCATCTACCAGTTGAGCTGAAAATGCTGCCAGTGACTGAACAGACAATTGGTTATTTAATCTATTGAAAATCCTACCTGAATAGCCAAAAGCTATGGACTGAGAATCTTCAGACAAATCTCCAGGAGCATTGAGCATGTGTAATGCAACCTATGGTGACATAACTGAGAGCTGCCAGCATCAGCTTCCTTTGTACTTCAATTTCTGTACCTGTACTTAATCTTCATTCTCCCACCTATACTTTATCCTGTACTTGTAAAAACACTGGAGAGTTTCAGTCCAACATTAGTTTGTATATGTCTGCATGTGTCCTCCCCTGAGTTATGTGTTGTTTGCTAAACATATGAAGGGTATTTTTTGCAAGTCATTCATTTGAAATGGATGTCTTTCTTGTCCTTATGCCAGTGAATTTGAACTCTTTCTTTATGTGGGCTTCTAGACCATTGGTTTTGCATCTAAATTTTGCTGTGCATTTTTCCTGGTGCAATTATAGGTGAAATTAGATTAACAATATATTTGTCCATGCCTTTTAGGCTCCCCTGAACTTTCCTAAGAATGGCAGTCTCCTGCTGGTCTTTTGGAAACAAAAGAGAAAGGATATACAAAGTATTTCCATCTTTTCCCTGCATATCAGGAAGATATTATTTGTAATTTAGTTGATAACAGGGATTAAATAGGTTTGCAACAAGAATCAAAATCATCTTACTGTAAGGAAATGTGGGATTTGCAGTTCCACTGTGGACATGGCCATGAACAGCAGGTGTAAAAGAGGTGTGAGCTGGTGAAAATGTGAGGCTGCAGCTGGTAAGGCCACATTGTTACCTCTTCACCTGGATAAGAGGTTATAAGTTTTTTCCTTGTTCTAAAGGAAATAAATGGGTAAGGAGGTTCGCTTCCTACCTCTGAAATGGGCTGGCAGCCAGACAGTGTAGCATGGGAAACTGCTTACCTGCAACTGAGCAGCTGTGGATTAGCTTCTCAGACCTTAAGGGGGCCTGAATTGCATTTAGCACCTTGGCTATGGTACTACCACCTTTCTTGCATGTCTTGCTTTTCTCCCTGCTGTGTGCACAGTGCTGAATTGAGTGCCCCTTTCTCACCACGTGGAAACTGTCAGGAAGCATTTGTAAGTAATTTGAAACTGAAGTATACTGAAGTGCTTCAGAGAGCTCAACTTCAGCAATGAATGTTTTGCTCAGCAGCATCTTCCAGACTGTAGCTATGCATCATATGCCCATTTGTTTTCCAGAGGTTTTGTGTTTTGTAGGATTTCCCCCCACCCCCCCTTTTGTTATAGCTCTTAGTAAGACATGATTAGATTTTTTCATCTGCTTGTTGAGCTTACATTCCCTGATGCCAGCCCTGCCCTGGCTCTGTGCTGGACTGCAGCCAGGCACTGTTGTAGGACAGGAGTCAGGGGTAGTGATCATCTTTGGTACACACTGGCTTGTGCTGTGGAGCTGCTTGAGGGTTGAGTAACAGCAGGACAGTAATGGTATATAGGCTTTAAGTACAGGATGGGGCAGAAGGGGACAAGTAGTAAGTTTAATGCTGTGAGATTGCCAGGGAAGGCTGCATCCCTTGGCTGCAGCTAATCCATTGTGAAGTGCCTGAGCTGCTTTTCCAGATGCAAACTTCAGGCTAATTTTCACCAAATATACCTAAACAATAGCTTAAAGAGGAGAGAGAACAGAGAGATGAAGAACAGGAAAAGGTTTTCAAATTGATTTGTGCTAACGTGTCTGTGATGAGTTGATCTCTGCCACTGTGGTGATGCAAAACAGCCATAAAGCTGGTTTAACAACATGGTTTTCTGGATTTACTGCTTCACCAGAGCAGTACAAAACAGCTGGAGTATAATCATGAATCAGTTCTGTTTATTTAATTTTGCTTTGCATACTTGAGCTTTACAGCAACATTATTAATGGCTAAAACTCAAGAAACATCCATCTTTCTTTGGAACAGAAGCCATAATAATTTGAGGGGAAAAAAAATGTTTTTCCTCTGATCATATTCAACTGTTTCAACTAAACCACATTTGAATCTTTTGAATCTCTTGAGACTCATTCCTCATTATGTTTCCTCAGGGTTGTATGTGTGTGTCATTTCCCCATAGCTGAAATCCCTGGGGCTAAGAGTCACATTGCATATTCCTTAAAAATGAGGCAATGAAGAACAAATGCACTGAACAGATAGAAAGCAAGAACAGTGAAGTAAAAGTGAAGTCATCACCATGTGTGGCTGTAATTAATGTATATTGTCTTCTTTTGTATCTCTGCTTTACCTCAGATATCCTCTTACATACTTTTCTGTGTATACATTGTACTCAGCTGCAACTAAGTACACATTGGACCAGTTCTTCAGCAAACAGAACCTGCCAGTGATGGAGAAATTACAGGGTAACACTGCATGTGTTTAAGTCATGCCAAAGGCTTTACACTGTTTCCACAGAGTTCAAAGGTGACTTTAGCAATTTAAACTGTGGAAATGAAAATTTGAAGTGTGGTTAAAATTATCAGCTGGATTCTTTAGTAGCTCCTTAGAAAGTGTTGGTTCAGTGGAGATGTTTTCTTGGGCTGAAGAATTTGTCAATTTTCTTTATATTACATTTATTGCTTTATTACTACTTCTAGCAAGAAATGGCAGCTCAATCTAGAGTGTCTCTCTTCTAGATTGCATTTCATTAGTAGTCTTCTAAGGCAGTAGCTGTACAAGCCAAAAGTTGATAGGTGGACTTCACACATTTATGTTCAAACAGAAAGACTTTGTCTTTACCTCCTTCCAATTTATGGCAGTTGCATTTACTTATTGTCAGCCAGCTCTAAAGGAGAAACTTGAGATCATAAACACCTAAACCTGAAATGCAATGAAATACAGAAAAATACAATTTCTTGTAATACATCAAGTATTTTTCCCCTATATGTGGCTTCACCATCCTGATGAAATTCAAGGAAGGATATTTTATTGCAAAGGAAGGGTCCACAGAGATTATCTTGCAGTGTTATGAACCATTCTTCCATCCACCAAAGAGAACTCGACATACATGTATCTCTCAAGGTCTGCCTGCAAAACATAGCTGCCAGCTCAGGGGCTCTGCTCCAATGTATTATGCTCTAAAACACACAGAATGGTGGATATACTGTGTTTGCAGAGGGAGAAGAGTAGAAGTCACAAAAGCCATATGTTCTCTGCCAGAAATCAAATGACACTGATTTTTTGCAGAACACCTAAAGAAAGTTGCACACTGTTTAAAACTTGTCCTTAAAGTGTGGTTTTAAGTGAAACACAGGACATTGAAAATTTATTGAACTTGAATTGAAATTTGGATTCCATGGCTTTTGGTATCTGTGTTTTTCTACTTAGTTATTAAGAGCAAAATCTAATGGGAAATAAGCCCATTATTACATTCTGACACTGAAACCAATAATTCCATTACTTCATTAAGCAGGTACCAATGCATTCTATTTCCCATTGGAAATATTTTTGCTAAGTTGTATTATTGCAAACATCTGAAATAAGTTCACCCAGCAAATCTGATTTTTCTTAAAGCTGTCAGTGAATAAACACACCTGGAGAGAGATCCTACTGCTTTTTGATTGAGTTCTACTGCTTAGAATGTCATTAAAGTTAGTTTTAAAGAATGCATCATTTTGGCTCATTAGAGAAAAGGCTGCTTTGATGGCTTTGGAAGAATCCTTGCAAATTTTATAATTCTTGTGTATGTCTAGCTGCCTTGCAATTTCATGTCATCTTCTTCAAGTTAGTGGTAATCATTTCCTACTCATGTTCATCAGTATGTACCTGCTAACACTAAAAATATGTTGGGGTTTTTTTTTGTAGGGCAATTTTAGCTCAGTTTAGCTTATTATAAGGAACAGCTTTCTTGTTTACTAGAAGAAAAGTAAGGAGGCTTTAGACATATCTGGGATGGGTTTTGCCACTTATTTCTTTGAAGCTGGAACATTACTTTTTAGTTTGCTTTCCAGCTCTCCCCTCAGTGAACTTGCCTCTCTCCCTCTGGGTTCTTGGCATCTGCCTTTTCCGCATTGTGAATCCATCCCCAGGAGTGGCTGCTTACAGCCTCGCCTTGCAGCCATGCTGCCCACATCCCCATCACTCATCTTCCTGTGTCTCATGGGCAGGGTTTGGGGGATGCTGTGAAGGTGAGGGGTTTAAACAGCTGCAAGTGAGGCTCCAGTATTGCCAGGGGCTGTCTGGCTGGGAAGGAGGATGTCCTGTGGCTGCTTTGAGGCTGTGTGTGCAACAGGGTTTTAAACAAAATCTTTTCAGCCTGAGGATTGCTCACAGAAAGCCTTCCAGGTTTGCTTTAGAACCAGATTTGAGTGTGTGGGTGGAATTTTTAAGCATATTTATTCAATAAGAGTGCAGTCTCCAGGTACAGAAAGCACCTGTTCATTGACAGCTCCTACTTGCCTTCACGCTAAAGCAGTTTGGCCTGCTTAGAAGAGCTAAGCTGGCAGGTGGCTGCAGAGGCACTGGCCTGTGCCACTGCTTTCACCAAGGTTGTCGAGACACTTTGAAATTGGATGTTCACTTAACAACTCCAGGACATCAGTGGAATTGGCACAAAGCTGCCCTGGTGTTTCCTTCTCTGCATGAGGTGAAACACCCAGTGATGCAGAGTGAAATCCAAGCTGCTTACTAGTACAGCGAAGGGTCCTGATCTGCAACCTGGTTTGCACTGAGCAGAGATATTAGGGCAGGGGCAGAGACAGCTTCTTTATAATACTTCTTTTTATTTTCACTTTTAATTCTATCTCCCCAGAAGCCTGCTTTGAAACCTGGTGAATCTCAGAAGCTCTGTGGGTTTAGGCTGAAGTAAATAAGAAATACCTTTTCAGTTTCAAAATACACCTTTAAAAGGATAAGTTTTGAAGATGAAAAGTTGCTTGGTTTCTCATTTGTTTTGCTCTCCAGACAGCTTCCCTCTATGCCCCTATTCTAGTTGTCCCTTCTTCCACTCCTTGTATAGCTTGTCCTTTTGCATTAACAGGATCACAATTATTTAGTTTCTTACTTGGAGTCAAAGGTGTCACAGATGTTACCAGACTTGAAGTCTTTAAAAGTACAGAAGCAGTAGTAAATTTTCTGTACAGCTCCATGAGTTTCATAAATAGAATTTAAACATTATGTGCTATTTCCTGTGGAAATGTGATTTTTCTTTTTAGTCTTTTATAATAGCTTTATCCAAGAGCTTGAGTCCAAGAACATTCTTTGAACACAGCTATAATTGCTTATGAATATTCCAGTTACACAGAAGGCAGTGGTAAATCATCTTGTCTCCAGGGAAAGAGGAGTGTCGTTGTGTGATGAAGACTGTGGGTGGGTAATCAGGACTGTAGAATTTGAAATAGTTCTTTTTGCCATTGACTTTCTGTTTGACTTTCAGCAGTTATTTCTACATCATTTGCTTTGATTCTTCTAAATATGTCAATAATAGAAACTGTCAACTTAGAGGGATACTTAATATTCTTAAAATGCTTTTCACCTTTTAGCAGAAAAATGCAAAGATGAAACTGTTTTATTGGCTTCCTAATTTGTTTTTTACTTGTGGTAGTCTAAAATGAAAAGAAGTTATTTTTCAATGGTTTCTTCATCTAAAATTGCTACTAATAAAGGTATTTGAATGGTTTTATAGGGATGCAGATACTGTGTCCTGGTTTGAGTTAGATAATAACTAACTATTTATTTTATCTGGGGGGAGAGAGGGGAGGGAGGGTAGCAGGGAGCATCTGTCATTGGGTCGGTGGTCAGCCCAGCCTTAACCCTCAACAAGAGATCAGTAAATTTTCTAAGATAGACATGTTTTTATAAAATGCCACAGAGATTAATTCAGGAGCTTCCAGTCCTGAAACCATTACCTATTAAAATGTGAAACTCACTTGATATTCAAAAGAGTATAGGGTGGAACTTGTAATAGGTAATCCTCTCTGGTACACGTAGCAAGTAAGGAAAATTTTCCTTATGTTTTGTTTTCTAATCACAGTGTACTTTGTGCTTTGCCTGTGGGTCCTTTGTGTGGGTTAACTCCTCCTCTTCAGCTCTCATTGCCTGAAGTTCACTCTTAGTATCTAAAGTGGATTTAGTGCCTTAAGTGAATTAAGTTTGTCCACTGAAGTGTGACTTTATCTCATTTTGTCAAACACCCTGCAAAAAACTAATGAGGCAATTGCAATGAAGTAGTGCAAATACCCTCCCAAGATACTGGCAGAATTATTAAAAACAAAGCTTAAATGACAGTTTAGTCCTTCTTTAGAGTAATAAAACCACTTAGGACAAGAACTGCAGTATACTTCTGTTGAGGGTCAGGGCTGGGCCAACCACCAACCCAATGACAGATGTTCTCTATCACCTCCTCTCCCCAAGGGATAAGAGAGAGAGACAGACTCGTGGATTGGAAAGTAAAACTAAAACTACTTTAATAATAATAATATTGATAAATGAAATATATACAAATGCACACAAATATGTACAAAAACTAACCCTGAACCCATATCCCCCTTTATGGTAACTATGTCACCACTGACACTGTAGTGGAAGGCCTCAGCAGCAGATGGGAGCCAGGCTCAGGGGCTGGATCCTGGTACTGGATGCAGGAACTTATGGATCAGGATCGAGGGCAGAACAGACAGAGTTCTCCTCAGATGACAGCCATTGAAGTGCAGGAGAAGAAGAAGAGAGAGGGAACTGATCCCCAGTTTTATATCAAATATGAATATGGAATGGCATACTTAGTTGGTCAGTCTAGGGTCACCTGTCCTGTCCACTGCTCCCTGAAGGTGCAGCTCTTACTCTGCACCCCCAACATGAGACACAAGATTCAGCAATGACCTTGCTTTGCATGCCAATCCCTGGTAGTAAGTCTAAACATGAGGCCTTATCACTGCTAGAAGCTGGCAGTGCCTGTAAAAACATGCTGCTTGTTTCAGAAAGTGCAGTTACTTAGAGGAGCCTTAGCTGAAAAGTAAAATCATTGAACAGAATTAGTTCTGTTCTAACCCAAACCAGGACAACTTCCTACACCAAAGTAATTTTAAAAAATCCTCCAAAATTTATGTGATATTTTAAGAAAGGAGTGTATCTTCTGTGTCTTCAGGTCAAGTGTTATGGATGATATAAGTTATGATACACCATGCCAAATCATTTAGAGCTTTAGATAGTAAAATGTCCTAGATCCTTTAACGTGAGAGAGGAAAAAGAATCATTAATCATCTAGGAACTTCTTTAAGGTACAGAAGCACACTAAATTATGAGAGTGAAATAGATGTCAGTTAACCACATTCACTGATTTTTATGATGTATTGTTACTTACTGAATTACACTGCAGTAGTAATAAAACATGAAAATGGTGAGATCAACTCCAAACCCCTTGACTGTGTGTTTCTTTGGTTGTAGTCATGTGTTTCAGCTGACATCCACTTGGTAAAATAAGCTGCTGCTTTCCCTTGTACCCCAAGCTGTGAGCTTAGCACCACATTATGAAACATGATTGTGAAACAAATGTAGATTTCATCTGTAAGAATTATTGGATGTTTCTTTGAAAGCAGGATTTATGTCTTGTGTCTTTGTCAGAGAAGAGGAGGGGACATATCCTCAGCACTGTCACACAAAGACAGAAGGCACTTGCAAGGCCAGCAGTTAGAGCTGAGACATGGAGAGAAAATGCCAGAGCACATAGCCTGCAGTGATGGCATTTTAGTCCTTAGCAAGCCACGGTGGCAAAAGAAATCAGAAACCATGTACAGACCTTTATGCCAGCCTCTGAGAGGTCACAGCCATCATATCTAACTGCAGTGCTGTGTGTGGCATCTCTAGCTCCCCCAGAACTCTGGGCTGTTAATGTGAGGAAAGCATTACTGCCTTCCTCTCAGCATGCACTGGGATGCCAGATGTGTGTGGTCATCTTGGTGGAGAGAGGAGGTTATTTTGTGCTCATAGTCTCTAATAATGGCAATTAATGTGAAAACTGTTTCTTTTGTGTGCATAGAAAAATAAAAAGGTTACCTCTGAGTGTTAACCTTACATTAACCTGCATTATGTGCAGGTACACTGCCAAAATATGTGGACCCAGAGACAAAAAGTACAAGTAATGTGTATAGGAATTTGCTAGAAAATAAAACCTAAATACAGTGGATGAATAACTTCACAAAGGTTCAGGTAATGAACCTTTTAGGTGTTCCTTTGTTAATGAACACAGCATTGGTTAATAAAATAATGAAGTTATTGATCCTGTTGTAATCTAAATTGGTGATTTGAGGTAGACATGTTTAATGAAGTAGTTTCAGATCTTTTGTTTTAAATGATAATGCATTACTTTTATGTGCAATAAAGGGATAATATTTAATACTACTTTGGTTATAGTTGCCATAAAAAGTTAGATTTTTAAATATCAAATTATCACAAGAGAGCCTTTTCTCCTACCCCTTATTACTAATTCAGTTCCTGCTTTTTCCTCCCAAGCCTGTACAGTTTAGGTCACAGATAGACACCCTGACTCTTAGCAAGGTTGTGCTACTGATAGATCTCTGCACAACAATTAGCTATAAACAGACAGATTTGTCAATTTCTCTGTGATGTATACATGTATGTATACTATATGTGCACCTCTAGTATTTTGCTAACTTAAAATGCTATTTCTAGTAAAGCTTTGCATCTGGAATTGATTATTACAGTAAAATTCACTTTTTATTTTGTTTCACTGGAGCACAGTTAGTGATATTTCATTCTACTGAAAGTATTAAGGTACAATACATTCACTGACAAAAAAAACAAAATTGGGAAAATGTCTTCAGATTATGATCTATTTAAAAATGCCTTGAATTAGCTCCTTCAGAGCATTGCAAATTACTATCCCTGGTTTTAACAATGAAATTTTTTTGGAAATAAGTTTCAAAGTGTCTTACTTAGAGTGATTGACTTAAAGACAAAAACAAATTTGGATTTCAGCAGAAAAATAGACACTGTGGAATAACAAACAATAATGGTGCTACCACCCTAATTTCTATAGACAGAAATTCTTTAAGGAAAACATATTTCATGCTAACATAGTATTTAATTTCTCTCCTTTGATGTGAAGAAAATGAGATAAATTGATGGCAGTCTCTTAAATCCAAAATTAAAACCACATGTGTAAAACAAATTTGGGCAATTTATCAGTTGGGCTAATTGTTCTTTTCTCTACAAAGTATATAACCAGCATATAAACTTTTTTATACATAACAGATGTTATCCCCTGTAGAGTTTGTTTCACCATTAAATACCTGACCTATTTGTCATTTTTCATATGTCATGAGTGCATGTTGTTTACCTCTATCAAATCAAATGTAAGATTAGTGGGTTCTCCTAGCTTTAGATTCTACAGTCTGTTGCAGGCTTGCAGCAGATACCCTGGCAAAGTCCAGCACATGTGAAAATGAGGGAAAGTCAAGTCAGCAGCAGGGGAACTGCAGAGACAGCAAAATATGTCCAGTTTCAGTGAGGAGCTATTAAAGCAAACCTTCATAGCTACATGTTTTCCTGATGTTGGGTACAACTGTTTGTGAAAGATAAGTAAATGCACACATAGTTAGATGAGTTTGCAGTAGTTTAGGACCCTTCTTAACTCTCCTGAATTCAAGTTTCAGAGTCCTAACTCTTTCATACAAACAGAAGTAATCCAGGTAGAAATTAAGCACATTTTAAGCACTTCTTGTTCTCTCCATGGAGTTTTCATAGAACTGTTGACTCATCTAGGTTGGAAAAGGCCTCTAAGATCATCAGATCCAACCGTTGACCCAGCACCACTCTGCACACTAAATGATATTGCCAAGTGCCATGTCTACATGGTTTTTAAACACCTCCAGGGATGGTGACTCCACCACTTCCCTGGGCAGCCTGTGCCAATGCTTAACCACTCTTTTAGTGAAGAAATCTTTCCTAATATCCACCCTAGACCTCACCAGCGCAACTTGAGGCCATTTCCTCTTGTCCCCTCACTAGTTATCAGGGTTTTCCTCATGTCTGTAATAGAGATGAAGCCCATGCCCATGACCCAGTTTTGCCCACTTGGCCCACTGACATGATGCAGAGTTCATCAGTGAAGTGATGAGCACTGAGTCCTCACCAAAACCTGGCCACAGGAACACTCCTTCCAATAGGTGGAAGCACTTTCTAGCCACAGGAGAGAAATGCATGCTGCTTGTCTGTAAGATAAGCAATGCCTCTCAGCCCATTGAAGGAGCAAATAGCATGTCTTTTTGACTAAAGGAAAAATTCAGGTGATTATTACAAGGGGAAGGAGTGTGGGTGTTGTCAGAGCTGTAATACAGAGCAGATGATAGGGGGTATAGGCATAGGAGAATCATTATGGTTGGAGAAGTCAGTGGGAAGAGAACAAGGTAGGAATAAGTCTTTGTCACCTGACCAAGGAATGCTTGTCCTAGATCTTCAAAGAGGGTATTTGTTTAGGGGAAGTATTGATATAATGCAGTCAAGCCTCTCTAAAGTCTTGCTATTGAAGGTAAACATTACAGAGATAAGTAGAGTAATCACTGTAAGCAGTGTCACTGAGTACCATTCATGTAGCCAGCCTGAGTCATTGTTAAGCCTATACAGACTTGTGCACTGCAAGCACACTGGGACCTTTATCTGTTCAGGACTCACTGCAGATGTTCTCTGCAAACTCCCTTTTTGAAGGATTTTGAAGAGAACAGGAACAGAGGTTCTCTCTCTTCATACTTAGGAATTCACCTTTTTGTTTGGAGGTTGAAATTGTACTTATTACCCCATTCCCATCGAGATTCTTCTAGGACTGTCCTTAGAAATAAACCTGGCTTCTTCCACCTCTTTCTAATAGAGCCCTTTATTCATGTGTTTTCTCTTCATGTTCTTTGAACAGAATGATCCTGGTTTTGCTACAAGGTTTTTCTTTCTGAAATACTGTGATCAGCAAGTCAATCTGAGTCACTCTGAAAAGGATCATTACTTATTCATTAATTATGAATTATTCATATTTCATTACTTACTACTTAATCTTCCAAAGCAAGCAGAAGGTCACAAGACAATAGGACTTTGTGCATATGCCTTATTTACACAAGCTGGCAAGAAAAAATAAGAATGTAAGTTCCCCCCAAGATTCTTAAGTCTGTATTCAACAAGGAGAAAAGATCTTTCCTGTTCTCAGGCTCTCTGTATCATCCCTGGTCAAGCTGATAGCTTTTCCTATAATTATGCTGGAACTTTTCACTATGGTTCTGGCTCCACCAGTTCCTCAAAGCCCCAAAAGATTTATTATTCCCTCCTCTCTCTGTCCTCTGCCTTGGCTGTTATGTGGACAGGGCCAAGTAGCTGTTCCTCTGTACCTGTTGGATTGGCATTTATTATTTGTTTGAGTGCTCTTAAGTAGCTTCATTGCTTTTCTTTCTCTGTCTGAAAATCTGTAACATTTAATTCCACAACAATTTCCTTTGAATGCAAACATATGAAGGTTGGCACTGAATTCAGAAAATAGAGTATTTTCATAACTATGCAGTGTTGCCTTGTTCAGCTTAGCAGAAAGAGTCCAGCACAGAGCCACCAAGATGATGAAGGGGCTGGAACATCTTCCTTATGAGGAAAGGCTGAGGGAGCTGGGTCTCTTTAGCTTGGAGAAGAGGAGGCTAAGGGGTGACCTCATTTATGCTTTTAAATATATGAAGGGTGGGTGTCAGCTGGGAATTCTCAGGGAGATTGCTGCAAGGAGCTGGAATTCTGTTTGTCACTCTCAGAAAGCCAAACCTTCCTTAGGTGTGAGAGCAGTAGTCATGTACATCAGTATCTTTGTTGCTTGATTGATTTTGTACCTAGTACAGATATGTCATCATTTGACATCCAAAACCTGTTAAGTATCACTGAGTTATACTTAGGTTGATCTAAACCACTTGAAATTAAAGAGACTTTCTGAATGATGTGTAAGACATCAAGTGACAATGGTTTTCCTAGTGGGTGACTGTACTCTGTGACAGTATGTGAATTTTTCTTGTTTCAGGCCACTAACTCCAGTGCTCTTTTTTGACAGAATGAAGATCCTTTCATTATTTTTCTTTTTTTGATACATACACACTAAATAGATTATGGCTCAGTTATATTTATTATGTGTTCCTCCCAATTTTATCTGCAAAGATAAAATTACCTTCTCCCTATATATATGTGAATATACACTCCTTCATTATATGACTTTTTGGTTTTATATCCCTTTTATGAAAGCATTGCTCTAGGCATTGCTCTGCTTGATCCAATAGTTTTTCTTCATATTCACTATTTTTTAGTTTAGGTACCTGCCCAGTAAATAAAGACCACCTTTAAAATAATTTGTCATGTAGATCCTAAAATCAGAGCCTTCCAGAACAGAAGAGTTCCACAGACTTTTGTGGGATTTTCTGTGGGGTCAGAGATTTCCCTTCATACAGCTGATTGCAAAAACAGTCCTTTACCATTAGTTTGCTTGCAGTCTTATGTATAGCATGCCACTTTTGCTTCTCTCCTCTGAAAATCATCTGGTACCACCAAAAGAAACAAAAAATCCTCACACTATCACCACATTTTTGTTACTGTTGTCATTGCTGTTTGCTGAACAGATTTTATGTGCAGCCTGATTTTTACTTCCTTGTCTTTCTGTGCCTAGGGCAGAGAAAATGTCAGTAAATATTGAACAGCAAAGCTGTATTGTGAGTGACAGTTTTCCCAATTTTTTGAGATACACAGATATCAGGAAAGTAATGTCTGTTCAAGAATGAAGTGCCTTATTTCACATTGTTTTGATTGCAGAGCTGATTTGGTTCAATCAAAGAGTGATGGCTGGTGTCATTTTAAGGCAGGTCTCATATGCACTTTATTTTTTAGTTCTGTGGTCCAAAATTGCAAATAATGTTTTCTGTGGCATGGTTATCTTTAAATATAATTATGTAAGAGCACAAATACAAGAAGAAATCAGTGTCTGTCTGGGGTATGTCCAGCATAACCTGTTCCCAAATGTCTCTTGACCTACTGAGGATTCTCCCACCAGTTCCAGAGCAAACATGTGGGCAAATAAAGAGCTCAGGGAGTCCAGCCAGCTGTTCTAGGAGGCTACCCATGGTCTTCAGATATCTCTGCACTTTTGGCAGGCTTGTCTCTGCTCCTCTACTTAGTTCATGTCTACTCTGAATTTTGCCCTTCACCTCCGTTTTACTTCACCTCAGTCCCAAGTGCTTCTATCCTGGTCATGCTCATCTACATTTTGTCTTTTTCACTTGAGCTGTTCCTTTCTTACTGCCTCTTTCTGCCCACTTGTCCCATCTCAACTTCTTGTTCTGTTTTTCACATTGTAAAGCTAACATTTGCTATGAGGTATCTATTACACATACAAGTCTAGTTGGAACACTAGTATGAAGGATTGCCTCTGGTATTGGTTAGGTCCAGCTGAAATCATGACTTTACTAAGAGAAAACCTGATTTTAATCTAGAAGGAAATTTCTGTGACCTACAGCAGCATTGTAATTTCTACAGATGCTTGAGAATTCATGCAATAAAATCAGGTTTTCCTGTTGATTACCAGCTGACCAACCAAACTGGTTGCAAAGTCCTTGCAGACAGAGACACTGCCCACTTGTAAAACTGAACTCACATTTCCTCACAAGTAAAGAAATGAGCCCAAAGATGAGCCCAAATGAGCTTCTGGAAATGTGTTGAAAATACTTTTCCACTCCCAATTATTTAAACTTTGCTATTTTTTAATAGGGTTCTTGTCATTGAAATGAACAAACACTTCAGCATTATTAGTTAATATTATAACTTCTCTACAAATCTGGTATTCTTTTTTATTTCTTTTTTGTTTTTAAATAATAGGGAGAAAAAATAAAGTCTTGATCCAAGCTATGTGGGAGCAGGGTCATTTGTAAAATATTGTCTAGATCTCTCTTAAAACTGACCTAGGGAGTTCAGTTGCCACCTATGACTAATGCACTTGAGAAAATAAAAGTAGGTGGCCTGTTAAATGGTAGGTACACCCAATATATTTGCATCATGATTCTTCTGACATACATTCAGTGTAGAATTTATGCCTCCAGTGTTTTCCCATCTAAAAGTTAAGCATCTGGTCTCAGCTAGTGGACACCCTGGAGAGAGGTGCTTTAAGAAACAGGTGGTTTATCCTGCAGTGGGTGACCCTGAAGTCGTGTGAGGTGAACAACTCTTCAGAGGAAGGATTTTCCTGTAAGCCATTTCCCTCTGAGGCTGCAGGCCAGACATTAGCAGCCTCACTGGATTCCTATTAAAGAATATTTATCTATGTTCCAGTATCCTAGTCTATTTGTACTTGCTTAAATACATTCTCTCCATAATTTCAGTTAGGAAAAATTATCCTTCCACTCTGAAGCTACTATGCTTGTGTTGTCCTGTTAAATACATTATATATTTATAAACTTCTATGGTTTTAACTGTTTTATACTGGCTTACAAAGCTGAAGAAAGTCCCTAGCTCTAATTTCAGCAATAAGGCACCTGAAGCATAGGTGTAAAGTTTTCCCCCAAGTAATGCAGGTGGTTACTGGCTTATGAAATGCAACCTATGTATCTTCAGTCTTGGTCTAGTGATGTAATTGTTCAGGAAAAACTATACTTTGTTCAATAGTCTGAACCCCTCATCCTGTAAGTTTGCAAATACTTCCTGTGCTTAACTTTGACACATACAAGTAATCAATCCAATTTAATACTAATGAAATTTAGAGGCTTTTACAGCCTCACCACCTATTATTGTATGTAAGTGTTGTTATTGTATTTAAATGTTGTAGATAATTCAGATGAAACTTTTTTTTTTTGACAGTGCTAATTGCTATTACTAGTTGACAGGACACATTAAGAAAAAGACTAAATTGTATTCTAACCTTTAAAATACAAACAGTGACAACACCTGCAAAAGATACAGAACTTCTGCTGCAGATTTCTTTGACAGCAGGGAACAATGTCCAAATTTTCCTAGTAATAACTCCCCTAACAGGCAGAAGATAATGAATCTTCTCTTTGGGGGAAAGACTGGAGAAGGAAATAGCATTTTTTTGCATCTTTTAAACCAGGTGGACAGCCCTTTGCTCTCAGAATTGTGGTGGAACTGATGGAAAAACCCCTTAAAGTTATTTTCCATTACAATAATGCAGGAAAAACTAAATTATTTGATATCGTATGGAAATGTTCTGAAATGAAGAATGTTGTGAGCAAAAATGTGAGAGGCTCATGTCCTCTTATTCTTTTTTTGGATATTAAACTCTCCATGAGTCTAACAGACTTGCAAACATGTCATCAATCATACCAATGGTGGCTGTAGAAGAACAAGATTATGGACAGTCACAGATACAGTTACAGAGTTCAGGTGCCTTAATTGGTCCCACCCATGACAAATACATCCTTTCTGGTAGTGTTTGATAGATTAAAATTGTGCAGGCATCACTGAAACATACAAATTATTGTGTTAAAAGAGATCTCTCTTTGATTATTCAGTAGTTTTGGGGTGATGTTCAGTGTTAACAAGAGGATAAAATGAACAAGAAGTAGTTCACAAGCATCTTATAATTATCTAAGAAAACTGGAGTCTTCAGGATTTACATCTTATGGAAGAAAGTACTTTGGCAACTAAGCTTTTATAATGAATAGACTATTGTTCTTTTCAAGTTGGCATGCTTCATACTATATTTTGTATGTTTTCCCAAAAGAACAGAATTACCTTTCTGCCAGATGGTCCCATTAGCTGGTCAGACTTGAACTAAATGTGCTTCCTTTAATGGATACGTCATAGCTGTCTTGCTGGTGAGACCATGGATCCATTACTTGGTGTTCTTTTCTGCTGAAGCTTTGTTTTCTACTCAGTGGGAAGATATAGTTGCCTATTGTATTGTAGGGTAATAGAAATGTCTCTGCCTTCTATCTGGTGAGAAATAACTTTCCAGTCCAGCCTGAAAAGATGTCTCTGGCATATTGCTAAATTGCAGCTGGTGGAATATGGGTTTGATGGATGGACCACTCAGTGGATAAGGAATTGGCTCAGAGGCCAAACCCAAAGAGTGGCTGTCAATGGATCTATGTCCAAGTGGAGGCCAGTGACAAGTGGAGTCCCTCAAGGATCAATACTGGGACCAGTCTTGTTTAACATCTCTGTCAGCAACATGGACAGTGGCATCGAGTGCTCCCTCAGCAAGTTTGCTGACTACACCAAGCTGTGTGGTACAGTTGATATGCTGGAGGGGAGGGATGCCATCCAGAGGGACCTGGACAGGCTGGAGAGGTGAGCCCATGCCAACCTCAGGAAGTTCAACAAGACTAAGTGCAAGGTCCTACACCTGGGTCGGGGCAATCCCAAGCACTGATACAGGCTGGGTGGGCACTGGCTTGAGAGCAGCCCTGCGGAAAGAGACTTGGGGGTGTTGGTGGATGAGAAGCTCAACATGAGCTGCCAGTGTGCGCTTGCAGCCCAGAAGGCAAACCGTATCCTGGGCTGCATCAAGCGTGGCCAGCAGGTTGACAGAAGTGATTCTCCCCCTCTACTCTGCTCTTGTGAGACCCCACCTGAAATATTGGATCCAGTTCTGGAGCCCCTATTCCAAGAGGGATGTGGAAGTGCTGGAGCGAGTCCCGAGGAGGGCCATGAGAATGATCAGAGGACTGGAGCACCTCTGCTACGTGGACAGACTGAGAGAGTTGGGGTTGTTCAGTCTGCAGAAGAGAAGGCTCTGAGGAGACCTTCTTGTGGCCTTCCAGTATCTGAAGGAGGCCTACAAGAGGGCTGGGGAGGGACTTTTTAGGAGGTCAGATAGAATCAGGGGAAATGGGTTAGATATTAGGAGGAAGTTCTTCACTGTTAGGGTGGTTAGACAGTGGAACAGGTTCCCCAGAGAGGCTGTGGAAGCCTCATCCCTGGAAGCTTTTAAGACAAGGCTGGATGGGGCCCTGGACAACTTGATCTAGTGGATGGTGTCCCTGCCAGGCAGGGGGGTTGGAACTAGATGATCTTTAGGGTCCCTTCCAACTCTGGCATTTCTGTGATCTGTACAGATATACTGATAGTCAGGTCTTCTGAAGAAGGATCTGCCTGTGGTGGTTTTGGGAATGCCCAACTGGCTGTAGGCAGACATTTTAAGGGGGTCTCTTGCTTCTCACAGCAGCAATATTGTGGTTATGACAAATATTCTGAACTTCTGCAAGTGTCAGAATAAAGGCATGTCAGCAAAATGAAAAATAAAAATATGGTGTTCAAACCCTTAACTTGACTTCACACCTTCTGAGGGGTGAGTGATTCACCTTTATTTGTGGGAGAGGAATGCAAGATCATACTCCAACTGCAAAATTATAATGAAATATTGGCATGCTACCAATTCTTAAGAACCCTCACTCTTTAACTTGGTTTAGACCTTGGAAACTATTCTCCTTGGTAGATATCAGACAGTGTTTCAGTATGCCATACTGTCTGAAATGACAGTTCAATTAGCATTTACTTTCTAATGTGTGTTTTTTGAAAGACCTTTAGGTCTGTCCCACACAGTCTTTCTGATTTAAAAGGTCATTACAATCTGCCTGAACACCTCCTTTTGCTGTTACTCTCTCAGGGAAAGGTTAAGAGGCATTTGTTGGCTCAGTTAGGCAGATGACTCATAACTTCTGGATAGGAGGGGGAAGTGGCTGCCTGAAAAGATAGAATCTAGGGTGTGGGCTCTGAAGTCCCAAAGCAGTCATCTTAGCAACAGGGTCAATAAAATGAAACAGTATCAACAGAAGTTTTGTGCTGAAGTTTATCTTACTTCCTTTGTTAATAGAGGTAGATTCCTGAAAGACACTAGAATAGGGTTTTATGTAAGGTGTGGACTTTGTGCAGAGCAAATGACTTAAGGTACCCTTCACAGAAGTGAACACAGAAAGCTAATGTAAAAGGTTTACACCAGATGAGCAGAGCAAGAACAGAATAGTGAACAAAGTGATTATACCAGTAAAATTGCATAACTGAGTTTATGATCTTCTCTTCATTGTTGTGGGTTTTTCTTGCAGATATTTTGTTGAAGGTTGGGGGTTTTTTTTCTCCCTCTGTATCAACTGACACCTGTCTTTTGCCTTGGCCTCACTGAAACAGGTACATAGCATGTGGTATGTCTAGAAACAGAAATATACCTTTTGGGGTTTTTTCTGTGTGGGATATAAAGGAAATGCATTCAAAGTGATCATAAGAGAAAAATAAGAGAAAAGTAAATTGATATCATTTAGCTGTGCTTTCCCTCTGACATTCTAATTTCCCACATGGAAAAATGTCTTAGTGTATATCATAAAAATAATCTCTTATTTGATTATCTCCATGCCACTACTAAATTCAATTTACCCTTCTTTAAAAGCATCTAGCTGCTGAGCAGACTATTCTTTTCTTTTTTTCTCAGCTCAAATCATCTGTCTGCAGTCCACATCACATTGAATTTTTTTCTCATTCTGTCATAACACTTTTGATGAGATTGTGATTCTCATTATCTTCAGAGAACTGAGCCTCACAGTGTGCCTCCTTTTATAAAGTTCATGTGTTCCTGCAATCTCATCTCAAGAGACACTGGCTTCTGTTTTATGGAGCTGATTATATGTTCCTGGCCATAGCTGAAATTCATGTCTGTGTTTAGCTACAGCTGTCTTTGCTATAGCTAAATCTTTATTTTGCTGACAAACTTGGAATATGTGCTTTGCAGTTACAGGAATTGCTTCTGATCCCTTGTATTTTTAGGTTATTGCTTCAAAGGCTTGCTTTGAAATTAAGGCATACATAAATCTTCACATCAATCATCCTCAGTGACATTAGCATTATGACCTAAGATTGAAAGGTTAAATAGAGTGCAAGAACCTGCAAGGGGAGGACAAAGCCTGTATTGTGCAATCTGGTGAACAGAGGCAAAGGACATTGTTTTCTAAGCTGTTCCACTGCATAGCAGTTCAAAGCCAAAACAATATGGATACAGGATCTCTGGGCTTTTTATCAACTTAAATATTCATGAGCAGATAACAGTAGTGGATGTGTAGCCAGAGCTTATTGTATAGCACCTTTGCCACACTTAGGGGTCACTGGAACAGAATATATTTTAAGGAACAAGAACTGGATACTAGGAATATATTCTAAGAGAAAAAAGAAATCTTGCCTTGAATTCACCTTGGATTTACCGGGAAGTCTTGTGGTACAGTTGGAGACACAGCTCGAGATCACAACCTGTCATCATCCTGGTTGTCTTTATTCTCTTGGCTTTTACAGCCCCTGTAAACTATTTATTTACTTTCCTTTCACTACAGCAAGGTCATCCCCAGGCCTCACTCATGTGGGAAGTACATCCATCCTCCCACAAAGTGTTATGTCTGCCTCTAATCACCAGCAGAGCCACTCAGCCACTAGCCCATGCCTGTGCATCATTCCTTACAGCTCCACCATACAGCTCATACCGTGGCATCCTCACAGATAATCTTGTCTGTATCAGTCTGGCTGATGCACATTTGAGAGGGAAAGCTGGATGAACATGTCTTACTATGTTGTGAGTACTAAAAGGTCAGACAACATTAATCTGAGATGAATAACATGCTGTGACAACATTTTTTTTCTTTTATATCCTAAATGAAGATACTGCTTTTAGCAGTTAGTGAGTATTTACCCCATGTGTGAATATAGGTTGAGGGCTGAGCTGTTGGAGAGCAGTGAAGGGGAAAGAGATCTGGGGATCCTGGTGGAGGGAAGGATGACCATGAGCCAGCAGCGTGCTCTTGTGGCCAGGAGGGCCAATGGGATTCTGGGGTGGATTAGAAGGGGTGTGGTTAGTAGGTGGAGAGAGGTTCTTCTTCCTCTTTACCCTGGTGAGGCTGCATCTGGAATATTGTGTCCAGTTCTGGGCCCCTCAGTTGAAGAAGGATAGGGAACTGCTGGAAAGAGTCCATCACAGAGCCACCAAGATGATGAAGGGGCTGGAACATCTTCCTTATGAGGAAAGGCTGAGGGAGCTGGGTCTCTTTAGCTTGGAGAAGAGGAGGCTAAGGGGTGACCTCATCTATGCTTTTA
Source organism: Galbula dea (assembly GCA_013399015.1). Lineage (NCBI taxonomy): Eukaryota > Metazoa > Chordata > Aves > Piciformes > Galbulidae > Galbula > Galbula dea. Next base: position 2,277,758 of record VWZX01009005.1, read on the forward strand.
AATATGTGAAGGATGTGTGTGGGGAGGATGGGGTCAGGCTCTTCTCAAGCCCAGGGACAGGACAAGAGGCAATGGTTGTAAGCTGAAGCATAGGAGGTTCCATCTGAATACAAGAAAACATTTTTTCCCAGTTGAGGTGCCAGAGGCCTGGCACAGACTACCCAGAGAGGTTGTGGAGTCTCCTTCTCTGGAGATATTCAAAACCCGTCTGGACATGCTTCTGTGTGACCTGGTCTAGGGAATCCTTCTGTGGCAGGGGGGTTGGACTAGATGATCTTTCAAGGTCCCTTCCAACTCCTAATATTCTGTGATTTAGGTGACTGGGGTTGTCCTGCTGGTCTGCATTTGAGACAATAACAGTTAAGTCTATGATACACTCTGTAACTGTAAACTTGCTTCCCAGCTCCAGGACAGTTGGTAGTATTGGCATGACAGTGTTCTGTCATTAGAATAGTTTTAGTGTGATGTTACTAACACAACCAGAGGGAAAACACAGATAAAATCTGTATCCTACATTGTTTACTATCCATTAAGCAGTAGCACAGGAATTTTAAACATTTGAGAGAAGAAACAATATATGAATTCTTCTTTATCCTCTTATTTCACTGTCTCCTCAGGATTCAAGGCTACCCATCAGTTCAGGTAATTTTGAGGTGATCTGTAGGCACTTTCCAGGATTCTTTTAAAATTCAGTTCACCTAGATCCAGGAAGAAGAAATCAGACTGCAGAGGGTAACCACAAGTGAATCTTGTGCAGTGTTTGCACATATTTGAGGGAGAGAAAATTGCCCTTAAGAGCACCACAGATTCTGGATTCTATGGGTATGTGGGCTTAAACACAGAGAGAGGAGCAGAGAAATGTTACCTGTGGAGCATTTATTTATCACTTTGCTATTTCCTGAATATGCTGGTCAGTGTTGCATAAAGTGGCAGGAGGATGCTTTGCAAAAACTGCCTGATTTCCAGTTACTGAGAATACTCAACTTATGATGGGAGTCACACTGTTATTTCCAGCTGTGAAAGAAAGTTTTAATATCTGCCAACCTTGACAAAAAGATACAGGCTAAAGTGACACCTAAATTTGGTGTCTTTACTGGATTCTATTCCATCAAGAGAGACATCAAATCTGAATGTGTATTTTGGAGAAGTTAGTAGCAGTATGTAGAACTGCTGACATTTAAAAATACCTGCTTCACACTACTGGCTGCTATAGAGCTCGTGGTCCATATACTAAAAGTCATGATAAAAAAGCTATGTGAGTTTTTTTCTCTACCTGACTTCTGTCACTGTGGTTCAACACTGGGAAGCAATGACTTGAACACAGGCATTGAGCTGACCTGACTGAATTCTTAGAGAACTTAGGAAAGAAATTTGGCAGGCAAATGACTTTGAAGTAAGATAGCAGTTTTGCCCATTAGTATCAAGGATGCATTATACTTCAATTCAGACATTTTTTGTTTGTGTTTTAGAACAGCCAATTTTAACTTGTTATGATGAAGGTGAACACAATGAAACTGTTACTAAATAATTGTTGTAAAGAATATTATTTACATAGTAAGACATCAAAGAAAGAAACTTGCTGACTGAAAGGCTATTGCTGAGTGACCATGTGGTCAGCTTTTAAGGAAGGAAAAACAACAGTCTGAACTTTCCATCCCATCCTGGAAAATCTGCTTAAAGTTACTGTAGACAGTCATTCACTGAAGTAGTAGTGGAAAAGTGCATAATTTCTTCTATCTGGCCCACAAATAATCTTTGGAGCCTGCATATCCTACCCCTATCAGCTCCTATAGTCTCAACTACCTGGCTACTGCTATCAAAGTGCTACAAGTGCTGAAAAAGGGGTTTAGAAATACACAGTAGAAATGACTCTCTTCCTGCCAGAGATGTGCTTGAATAGGTTTTCCTAATCAATTGTCTTTATAATGTTTCCTCAGTCCATAGGAACAGAATTCTTCTGAGAGCTCTAATGAGATTGGTTAAAGATGCATTGAAAACAACACCCAGAGGAATTGCAAAGGGTAACCATTGCAGTTATGCAAGAGCCTATTCCTCCTACTAAGCAACACAGGGATCACTGCTCAGAACAAATCAATTCAGAACAATATGGAGAAGTCCCTACTGGTTCAGATTCACACCTAGTCATTCTCCTGCTTACATCTGGCTACTGTGGATAAGTGACATCCTAAGACACAGCTCTCTCCAGTTGTTTGCAAGCCTATAAACACAACAGCTTGAAAGAGCACCCAAATCCAGCATGCAGTTCTTTTGCTACAGATGTGGCAGGTTTACTGCTGCCCAGCCTGTGGACAGGGGGACTGGGGTCATGGCACAAGAACTGTCATCACTGCAGTTACTTTAGTGGAAGCTATATCCATTTTTGGGATGCATATCCATTTGTACCACAGGAGACTATGGTGCAGGTGCAGAATTGGTGGTCCTTGTCCTGCCAATGAGATGGCCTTCTCCTACCCCACTGGAAATGTAGAGATGTTTAAGGCTATCTATATCTATATCTATTTAAATACTATTCCATTCTTCTACACTTAAATGGAATGGAGGGCTATAGTCATTGACCAGTGAAGTGTTCCAAGCAGTCTTGGCAACAACAATAACATCTGAAAAAATCACAATGCCTCACTATTCCATATTTGTGGTTGCTGCAGGTTCTCTGCTTCATCATAATGACTTGGAATACTCTAGATGTTTTATATCCCTCATTCACATGAATGGCTACACCCTGGCTCATGGAAAGAATGTGCTCAGGACTGCAGTTATGGTCATACTGCAGCTTTGCATAGAGCTGTTAAAATCAAACCTTTTGTAATGGTTCATCTTCCACCTCTCTGATGTCAGTAGTGTTGTTTCTCTGAGTGCCTGTTTTGGTAACTAGCATAATAATAGAACTCAAAACTCCTTTGTCAGTTTTACAGTTCAACTCTGTATAGGATCCTATGCTGAAGGGCAAGCTGCATGTGAGTCATGCTGAGGAGTGTACATCTCATGTCAGCATGCTAATTTGTGTTCATACTTACCCAGTATTTTGCTTTCAGTCATTTTAAAGGAATATAAAGTGTAAATCATAGTCTCATTCAGGTAAACCAGAGCAGTCTTAGAAAGAGACTGAAAACACTGGGAGCTGAATGGTTTTTCCACAGATCACTTGAGGCATTCTGCTGGAGCAGTGGGCATGACCTCATGACCCTTGTCCTGCTCACTTGCACAATGCAAATGTCAAGTAGAGCAGTAGTTTAGGGAAAATGCAGCTTAAGCATCACAATTTGTGCCAGTCTTCACATTTCCTCCATCCTTTATGAGGTTTGTATTAGCAATTAACATTTTTTTCTCTCCTCTACCCATGTGATGCTTTCAAAACTTGATTCTGCAAATAATGACATCTCTTAAGGTTTTGATTCATACCTACACATTCCTACAAGAGACACTAAGTATCACTCAGGATCCTTAACATGTTCCAGTATGTGTTCATTGGTTGAATGGCAAAAATGACAAATTCAAGGATTCAGACAAAAATTTGGAGGAAACTTGTGTCTTCTCTGCCCTTATTAGTGTTCTGAACATATCACTAACTAATGTTTGTGGGGTTTAGGTTCTTAATGGTATTGTTTTGTTTTTCCACATAGTATTTCTATGCTCTACTTTCAAAATATTTGTTAAAATTTAACATTTGTATACATTTTTATTTAGGTTGGCAATTTGGTGTCAAAAATAAGTTCCTTTTCTTTGAGCACAATCTGAATTTGATTTGTATTCATCCCATGAATATGTTGGCTTAGTGTGTAGTGAGGTAAAAGAAGTAGGTTCAAAGCAAAGCTGTTTCTGTAAAAACCCTAGAGAGCTTCTAATACTCTAGGAGAGAAGAGGAAAATATTCAAGAAAACACAAATTTAAAGACTAAAGGCAGATTTAAAGGAAAATTCACCTCATCAAAGGACTGGTTAATCCTCTGGTAAGTGTGGCTGGGGAAGTTACCTTTGGGTAAATGTGTATTTATGTATGTACTATATATATTGTTCATGTCTGAATCACAGAATATTAGGAGTTGGAAGGGACCTCAAAAGATCATCCAGTCCAACTCCCCCTGGGAATACAGACATATTGGGCCCTTTTGCAGTTTTGAAGTACTCTGTGATGAAGGACATGCTTATTTTTACTTGGGAAGAGTAAACATGTTCATGTTGTGACTATTTAATTCAATACAAAGTTTAGTTGGTAACCTTAGTAATAGTGGAATGTGGTCATATCTTTAAAAAAAGTAAAATTTACAGGAAATAGGCTGTTCCCTGGAAATGGTGAATGGTCAAGGGTGTAAAACCAAACAGGTAATAATGCATTGACCATTATTTATCTTAGGGAAATGGAAGTTAATGAAATAACAGATCTGTTTCATTATAAAGAAAATACAAACAAAGTATACCTAAAGAAATCACTGAAAATGAGTGATCCAATAATTTTATTTTTAGAGTGCTTTTGCTACTTCACAGTAAAAAAGTCCATTAATGTCTCCTTAGGGAGAGGAGGAAAGGGGAGCACCTCATTTAATCAGAAAGCCACAGGTATTTGACTGATCAGAAAGTGAAAGCCTTACCAATACCTTTAAAGAATATTATCTTTTTATAGATAGATCTTTAAATTTCATTAAAAGCATACCTCTGAAGTCCTTGCACTCCCATATTTTATTTTTTATCATTTGCATTTTGCTTTTATGTTCTCCAGAGAAAGCACAAGTTATAATTTTTTAATTAGCTACCTGGCCAGTTTTTCTCACCAGGTTTTTTAGCAGTATATTAATTTACAAGAGGGGGAAAATTAATCACATAGAGAGGAATAGAAGTGATTCATTGCCCCAGAAAAAGTCTACTGTAAACAATGGTAGGGGGTTTTATTCTGTATGAATGCAGCAGCTTTGAAATGCATTACTTTATGGGGTTATTTAATGATTTGTTTTCATCTCTAGTAGTACAAAGCTTTTTGTCTGCCTGACTTTAGTGAAGCCTCTTTGAAACTGTAGAAGCTCAAGGTATCTAGAACATGGGTGCACAATCTAACAAAACCAACTGAGTTTTAAGAAAAGAAGAATTATCCTTTCAGTGAGATTCTTGATTTGACTTCTTGGAGGAAGCTGTGAGGACATGGAGAATTTTGTGTCTCCCAGGAGACATTCTAAATGTGACAACTGAGTAATGAGCACAAATTTCAAAGGGGCCAGTCTCCTCTTAAGTGCAAAAGGAGTTTACTTGACCTTACTATTAGTCAATTTAAACTTTGTATGTTTTTTATAATGTATTTACAAAGAAATTTGCTTTGTGCCTGCAGCACAGTGCTATCCATGGTACATTAGTGTCACTTTCATCTTGCTTAAGCCATCTTAAATGTTTTTTGCCTCCCACTGCACCTTAGGAATGGAATGGAATGGGAGCCTCCTTCTTATATCAGTGGCAGTTATTTTCCTTTTAAAATTAAACTTAATTGTAGATTAAAAATGCAATAAATGAGTTTCTGTGGTTCCTCCACACCCAGGACTGTTAGCTGGCACCTGGATGATCATGCAGTAGTCCTTCTGCAGAGGTTGCTGCCTCTGAAGTGGGCTGTGTGTGGGAAGGATTTCTGGGGTGCTGGAACTAGAGTGGAATACCATTCCCAGACAGCAAATGTGAAAGGCTTTAATGTGACCTTCCTTTTGAAGGTGGAGGGGAGGGCCTGATTAGATGAAGTTGGAGCTTGATATTTGTATGAATTATGTTATTTGATTTCTTAACGTTGCTTTCATGGTCCAGAAGGTGCATTCTAGCTCTTTGTTCTTTACATAAAGCTGTATCTTGAATTTAGAACAACTGTAATAGGGAAATCCTAGGAAAATCCTGGTAAATAAAATCTCTAAGTAGGAAGAATAAGGGTACTTTGAAAGACCATAAAGAATCTCCACAAATACATTCATAACCCTCCTTCACTTTTCCTTGTTCTGTCCTTTAGAAAGGTCACTGAATTTTGAGAGAGAAGGTTGCAATTCTTAATCTCTCTCTAGTTCACAGAAATCCCAACTATCAAATCAAGAAGCTAATTAAAGACATGATTCCAATTGCAATGAGTTTTTTTTACTGGAAGTAATTCAAAAATTGCATAATGAGCCTCTATTATCTCTCAGTGATTTCAGAACAAAAGGAGCTAGTCTAGCAGGAAAATAGAAACTTCCTCCTATAAAGTCTCACTCTGCACTTCAAGTCTGTGATCTAAAAAATGAAGTTTTAAAGCTCATACACACTTTGGTTGCTTTCTAATCCCTCCCAGAATGGCACAGTGGGTAGTTCTCTTCCCCAGGTTGCAGCTGTACACCATGTCAACTTGACAGAGACAAGTCTTCAGAGAATCACAGAATCACAGAATCATTAGGGATGGAAAGGAGCCTCAAGATCATCTAGTCCAACCGATAGCCCTACACTACTCTTATCCCTAAATCATCCCCTGAAGAAACACATCTAGCCTCTTCTTAAAAACCTCCAGGGATGGTGACTCCACCACCTCCCTGGGCAGCCTATTCCAATATCTCACCACTCTTTCAGTAAAGGAATTCTTCCTAATTATCTAATCTAAACCTACCCTGGCACAGCTTGAGCCCATTCCCTCTAGTCCTGTCACTAGTCACAAGGGAGAAGAGGCCAACACCTGCCTCCCTAGAATGGCCTTTCAAGTAGCTGGAGAGAGTGATAAGGTCTCCCCTCAGCCTCCTCTTCTCCAGGCTAAACAACCCCAGCTTCCTAAGCCTCTCCTCATAAGGCTTGTTCTCCAGACCCCTCATTAGCTTAGTTGCCCTTCTCTGCACCCTCTCCAGTAGCTCAATGTCCTTCCTAAACTGCGGTGCCCAAAACTGCACACAGTACTTGAGGTGTGGCCTCACCAGTGCAGAGTACAGTGGCAAGATCACCTCCCTGCTCCTACTGGTCACACTATTCCTGATGCAAGCCAGGATGCCATTGGTCTTCTTAGCTACCTGGGCAGACTGCTGGCTCATGTTCAGCCACCTGTCAATCAGCACCCCGAGGTCCTTCTCTGCTGGGGAGCTCTCCAGCCACTCCTCCCCGAGCCGGTAGCGCTGCTGAGGGTTGTTACGCCCAAAATGCAGGACTCTACATTTGCCCTTATTAAAACTCATCCCATTGGCCTCTGCCCCTCGATCCAGCCTGTCTAGGTCCCTCTGCAGAGCCTGCCTACCCTCAAGCAGATCGACACTCCCACCCAGCTTAGTCCTCGAGGGTTTTGATCCTGCCAAGCATATACAGAGCTGAATGGGTAGCCTGTGGTCTCCCCACTACTACGTGGTGCTCTTATAGTGTCTCAGATGTTCAGTGTCAGATCCAGTGGGCTACAGTTCTGCTCTCCTTCTCCAAGAGGAATGTCTATTCATGCTTTAAGACAACAATGCTTATAATGATAGCAAAAAGCATACCCAATGTCCAGGTCATGCATGATCTCTCTAAGATTCAGTCTGAGATTAGGGCTACATAAATTTATGTGCCTGTTTTGAATGTCTTCATATTAATGAAGCAGGTAATCTTCTACTATGGCCAATGGTGATCTTGCTAGTAGTCAGTGAAGTCTAAAGGAAATTCAATTTAGCTGGTTTAGTTGTTTGTGTAGTGAATTAAACCAGTGGAGCTGTAACACAAAATCTGTGAACACATGTGCTCCCTATAAAATAATGTTTTAAATCCTTGGATTTGCTCAACACAAACTGATTACATTGTATCTAGCAACTATGACCACCTATGAACTTGTGCAGACAATTGACTTACACAACCAACTTATACAGATAACTGATAAAGAGTAGAAATACTAAGCTCCTGTTCAAGGCTAATTCCCCCCAGATAAACACCTTTTATTGAGCTTAAACCTCATCACTATGACATGCATATAAAAAAGTGTTTAGTAGAAGAGTGTGGGAAGTGAAATTTAACCCTTCCTAGGTAGCAAAATATAATGAACTCAGCACAGACCTTGGGTTTATGTCTTCTTTCAGTCTTTCTGCTGCCACATCTCATAGTGTCTGATACCCACTGATACTGGAGTGACTAGAGTCTGATACTCTTTTCTTTCTGTGTCCCAAAGCCTCTTAACCTCTCAGTTCTCCTGGCCTTAAATTGTTCTATGTACCTGTTTTACCTAAGTAACTGAAGAACATTTTAAATTTAAGCTAAGAACTCTTGTGCCTGACTTGTTCCAACCTGGGATTTTGCTTCATCATAATAGCTTGGATGAGGCAACTTCAAAACTGAATCTCTACAAGTGAACAGCCTCAGTGCCAAAGCATTCCTACTTGCTCATTCCTGCCACAGCAGCATATTCTGCCAACCTCTCAGCTTTTCTGGTGCAACTGCTTACAATGTCTTAAGTGTATCAGTGAATAATTTTTATATTTGTTTGCTTGTTTTAAAAAAAAAAAAGAGACAAAACCCCAAAATAATTTGACCACCTTCCCTATAAAAGGATTATTTTTACCTGGATTACACCAATGATAAAATTCATCACGTGGCTTATTACCATTTTTATTGCATTAGTGGTGGTGTGAGGAGCTGCAGTATAGGGATAGGATATTTTTCATGCTGGATTTTTAAAATCCCCCATAAGAACCAGGGCTTGTGATTGCAAGGCTACTGTCAGCTGCCTGGAGAAAGCCTCATCTGCTTCCTCATCCTNGCGAGCTGAGCATGCCAATTCTACCCTAGGGGGGTGGGAGGCCTTCTGGTCTGTATTAGTACTAGCACTAGAACATTGCCCCACTAGTGCAGACCTGGCAACAACCCCATCCCCCTTTGAAACTAGTTTAAAGCCCAATGGATGAGCCCTGCTAGTTCAAAGCCAGGCTGGATGTGGCCCTGGGCGACCTGGTCTAATGATTGGCATCCCTGCCCATGGTGGGGGGGTTGGAACTAGATGATCTTTAAGGTCCCTTCCAACCTGAGCCATTCTATGATTCTATGATTCTATGATTCTTGTCCTAGAATCCCTTTTCCCCTGGAAGATAAGCCTTTCCCACCTCTTATCATCTGGCCTGGTATCTTGTAATACCAGCCATTATCAAAGAACCCAAACTGCTGCCTGTAGCACCAGTCTCAGAGCCAGGTATTTATGGACTGAATTCTTCTATTCCATTCCATGTCATGGTCAGGTACTGGAAATAGGGAAGAGAAAATAACTTGGGCCTCAGACCCTTTTACCAACTGTATTGATTTAATTCTTAGTGGAAGGTTAGTAGTATGAAATTAATTACTTTTCCTGTCAGCAGTTACTAATCCAATTCTGTTATTGATTCATTTTTGTGTGTCTGCTCTATGATTTATTTGACTCTTTTTTCTGTTAGAAGTAGAAACACAGCAAGTATGGCAGGGGTGAGTTTACTGTGTAGAAGGCAAAGGTTAGATGATTGCTGGGCAGTCTGCAGCACAGTCCAGGAGGTAAGAAGGGGAGCAGCTGGGGCTCCTTACTGTGTGGTTCTAGCATGAAGGCTGTTCCCCTTTTCCCTGCTCATGCTCAGCTCTCCCTGTCTGACAGATTCACTCTTATCCAGACATGTAGAAACTGAATCAGATTTCCAAGTGCATTACCCTTAGTGGTCAACTCTTTTTCCTTAAAGACTATAAAAGGGTAAATTAAATTGTTATCACAATGCTTTAAAAAATGTTCTATTAAAATATGGTTATTTTAATTGCTCTTGTTGATTACAAAATCACCTTAGATATTGAGTTCTTTAACATTGCATTTGTACTTTTAGCAATGAACAGTTTTAAAAATGCCACTTAAATTCCCTTTTTTCCTGCTTTGTCCTTCATTTGTTTCCCCTAATGCTCTTTCCTCATAGTCCATAACAATCTCCATTTCTTTATCTTTCCTGTTTCATAGTTGTTTCTATGGAATAGCCATTCAAAAACAATGTTTGTCTGGTAAGACAGTTCATATTTAAACATATTAGGACACTGAGAGTTTTGCTGTGTTTGAATATCAGTGCAAAGACAACTGCAAAGTTTAAATATTGCTGTATAAGAGGCAGCAAAATGTGTTCCTGAAGAATTCTGAGGGCTGTGAAATATAGTTTCATTTTTCTACCAGAATTGAGCCTCATTCTTCATACAACCCAGTAAAATAAAATCAACCTTGAAATGATTCATCAAAATCATCTGAAATTTTGATGGACTTTCTGATGTTTATAATTGAGCATAAAATGAAAACATCAAAGCCAAATATAATGCCAAATTGAGGATCACTACATTTTCTTCAGGATATAACTGATAATAATGCTTCAATACTGTCAATATATCTTTTTTTAACATTATTCAAAAAGTATGTAATATTGGAATGGATTCAGAAAAACTTTAGGCAGTTAATTTAACAGATTAGATAGATTTGTATAGAATATAATTTGCTAGGGGTCTTTTTCCAGGTGATGAAAATGGTTTCTGTAGCATTTCTAACAGTTCTTTATGCTTGAAACTTTGGGACCTCTAGTGCCTTCCCTTATAGTACCACATGGTCTTATTTACTCTGTACACTGCCTGTGTCTTATGTATTACTAAACTTACATCTGGGATCCTTAACTTTTCTTACTCTGCATAACAGAGGGAGAAGGGTTCCAGATGTGTATGTGGGGGTGGGATGCAGGAGCTGTCCCTAGGGTTGGCTGCAGTGACAGCACCTCCAGGAATAGAAGGACCAGAGGAAAATGCTTCTACCTACTTCCCAGAGGTTGCAAACCCAAAAGAAAGTCACATGCTTTTTGCTTCACTACTGTGAGGAACTCAGCAAAAGAGGCAATGTGTTGGTCCCTGATGGAAAAACATGTTTTCAGCTGTGTGTGAGGGGATGGATTTTATATAAAACCCAGCTACAACAGTGTGTACTTTAATCAGTATAAAATCTTGTAGTACTATCCTTAGATCCACAATTAAAGGGAAAGGCTAGAAACTACATTAAAAAAAACCTCCAAAGAGTTCTTAAGTGCCTTTGGTCCTTGCAAATCTAATTCTGTCCTTAATCTATATTTTTTTTCCTACATGCTAGAGAAAATCATTGAAGAGAGATAAGAAAACCAATCAGAATACTTAACCACAAATGATTGTCATATCTGTTCATTACTGAGGACAAAGTAACCCTTGAAAAACTAAAGACAGCATCTAAATGATACAGGCATTATTGTGCCATCAGTGCAGACTTGCATGTAGTATAACATGCAGCTGAGATATACTAGAAAACAAGTCAAGGGAGCTTATTTTTTATAAAATTATTTCCAGTTCAAAACCATTGGTTGTGCCTATTAAGTGTGAAGTCCAGACATTAGAAGACTTGTGGAAGTGATGTGGTGCTTCAATTTGTCTAGTCAGGCCTCTGTTGTTACTCAGTGTGGTGTAGCTGCAATGCAGAGCAGTGGGGCAATAATGATCTTCAAATGCAAGAGTCCTTATGTCATAGAATCATCAGAGTTGGAAGGGACCTTAAAGATCATCTAGTTCTAGCCCCCCTGCCTGGCAGAGACACCATCCACTAGATCAGGTTACCCAGGGCCCCATCCACCTTGTCGTAAAAGCTTCCAGGGATGAGGCTTCCACAACCTCTCTGGGCAACCTGTTCCACTGTCTAACCACCCTAACAGTGAAGAACTTCCTCCTAATGTCTAATCTAAATCTACCCTCCTCTAGCTTGCATCTATTTCCCCTGCTTCTGTGACTACCTATCCTCCTAAAAAGTCCTTCCCCAGCTTTCTTGTAGCCCCCTTCAGATACTGGAAGGCCACAAGAAGGTCTCCTCGGAGCCTTCTCCTCTGCAGGCTGAACAACCCCAACTCTCTCAGTCTGCCCTCGTAGCAGAGGTGCTCCAGTCCTCTGATCATTCTCCTGGCCCTTCTCTGGGCTCCCTCCAGCACACCCATATCCCTCTTGTAATAGGGGCTCCAGAACTGGATGCAATATTCCAGGTGGGGTCTCAGGAGAGCAGAGTAAAGGGGGAGAATCACCTCCCTCCACCTGCTGGCCACGCTTCTCTTGATGTCCACTGAATCTCTCTTACTAGTTCAGTTCCATTCCATCAGCTAGCCCTTATCTCCCACCTTCCTCAGAGGCTTGCCATCACACATCTCTGCCATGGTGCAGAGGAGGGCTGGTAGTGAGCTCTTCTACAAAGTCAAATATGCTTTTTTTCCTCCCATAGCTCCTAAGACAAAAATGTGGGCTTAGGAAGCAGACAAATTTACTTCTCAGTCTTCATCAAAATGTTGTTCTTTTGCAGACTTGCTTCCTCACTGTAGTGGCAGCTCTTTCTGTCACAAAAATTCTGAGTTTGTGTAATTAAGACAGTCATTTCAGATTTTTGGGTGTGTTTGTTCTGGTGAAAACAAAGCAAAACCAAAAACTGAAATTCAGTATTTGAAATTAAAACAGAATTCAAAGACATCCTGATGCTTCACATGAAAACCTCAACAGTCATACACAGAAGGGATGTATCTACCAATAGGAAGGCAAATAGTATGCTGTTCCAGACAGTCACTGAGAAGTCCTATGGTAGCTTAAGATAGAAAGTTATATCCCCCAGAGTCACAAATGGCAGTAATTCTGAACATCTGGCTTCTTCCAGGAGAGCATCCATCTAGAAACCTTTATTTTGTATTAATTTACCTGGGTTTGTGTACAGGGATTATGAGTCCCAGCTCAGGAACTCTTTTTGTCCCATCCAGAGTGGTGCCTCACTTCTCAGATGGCTCTAATTTCTTACAGTGCAGGGGTGCAGGATGCACACTGGCCAAGAGCTACTGAGGGCTGGTGGGGCATGAGGTTCACAGACTTTAGATCTTTGTGCCCACCTCCTCTTTCTTTCTCTCCTCTCCCTTGGAAATGCACCCTCTCAGATGAGGGAGGAGATCAAATGTCTTACCTATCCTGTCTTGTATTCTCAGAGGAGCTGGTGGGCAAAGGTTATTTCTGGGAAACTGATATTTTTATATTTGGCTTCCATATATAAAGATTGAAACTTATGTTTAATTATTTTATTACTTGGAATTAATGTGGCTTTACTGTAACAGAATTTTAACACATAATAAAATATATAGAACATGCAGAAATAAATTTATAGCATATATATAGTGAATCATATACATTACTTCAGCTGAATGCAAGTTTGAACAAAATGAAATACTGTTTGTTGGAACCAAATTGTTTTGAAATGGTTCCAATGATGCAATCAAAAAGTTATGTTCCAGCAAAAGATTTCAAGTCTGACATAACATTTTCTAATGAAAAAGTCTTCCATCAATTATTTTTTCTCTAAGCAGCTCTATTAAGCATTGTTTCTTGTAGGGAGAACATGGCATTTATTTCACATAATTCATCCTGATTTCTAGGGGATGCAATACTGAGAGATAATGTCAGTTAATGCAGGATGCCTCCACTGTGATGCAGGTGCTGTAATTTTTCCCTCTGTCACTGTGATGCCTTACAGTAATTGTACTTGCAAAAAAAATGGCCAGGGAGGAGCTCTTTCCCTAATACAAAAAGAACATGTTCATAGAAAGCTCTCTGAAAAGGAGTGGCCATTTTTCTCTTGTTCACCAAAGCCAAGATTCAGGCCACAAACCATATTTTAAATTTGGGGCTTTTTCTTGTGATGTAGATTGAAAGTCTGTGATAACATTCCAACTTTGAATATCAGTTTTTCAGACTCGAGCACATGATTTTGGATGCAATCAAAGAGTCTTTATTGGCTCTATTTTTACTATCTTTTTTTTTAGTGGCTGTATTTTAAATAGATATTAGTTGATCTGTTGAATTAGCATGGGAAGGGTGAAGGGTAGGGTTCCCCAACAGATTTTTAGCTATTTTCCTTGCCAATTCCTAGCAAAGTCTAGCTGGCATTTTTGCCAAGAGCCTTCTACATGAAGCAGAGTACTGGCCCTGGCTTTATGGAGCAAACCAGACACAGAAAAACACTTTCATAGACAGCAAATGTGATGGCCAGCTAGAGCTGCTCTTCAACTGGGAAAATCTCCCACACAAGTGCAGGACCCAGCATAGATCAAAGAAAATTTACTTGTGGTCAAGATCCAAGTCAGAGTCCTCCATCTGAGTAATTCTGGGGAAAGAAAGGAGTCAGGGTGTTTTTCCTCCATTGCTAGTTTTGATAGTAACCCACAACATAAATAACTGGTAGCTCTAATTTTCAGAAAGAGAGAGTTTAAAAGAAGCCTCAGCATTTCTGAAAAGGCAGTCTCAGGGGCTATTGATTGTTCACCTAGGAGAAGAGATTGCTTTTTCTCAACTGATTCTCTTCATTAGATGATAATTTTGGGTCAGTAATTGCAACAATTTTTCCCAATTGCAACATTTCTGTGACCACTGGCATCAAAAGATCCTGAAAAGCATTCCAGTGCCTCAGCTGCATTTCCCTGCTTTGTCTGTGGACTCTTCTATACATAAACACACACATCCACACAACTGCTGTGTGATTGGAGTCCTACACTAACATTGTGTGCTCAGTGCTGCACTGAGATGAAATTGTAGATCTCATGCCTCCAGAATGCAGCCAAAGGTATTTGGTTTTTTGTTTCCTGTGCTTGTCAGCTCTGAGTGGAAATTGCCTAATATCTCAAATGGTTAAATACCATTAAAAGGATTTATAGCTTTAAATGAAGTGTAACCTCTTTCACTGTGGCTGTGAATTAACTCAGTTCTAAGCTACTGAGGTTACAAAACATTTATAAGTATGACATGATAAAACTTAAAACATCACAAGACCTTCTTCATTTCCCTAGATGGTGACATTTTAGAAATTGTTAGATTCATCTTGGTTTACTAGCAGAGGACAAAGTCCTATCCACTTTATTTTAATTCTTCAGTTTCACAGCTTTGTTATATTGCTGAAATTCTGGAGATGACAAAAAAAGGGTCTGAGAAAGGAAAAGTTCAGAACATTCTTTTCAGCAGGTATCTAGCTGTCTGTCTCCCAGGAAAAATAGTGAGCTAGTCAAGTGACATAAGTAGAATAAAGGCATCTTTGTGCTCCTATCCTACCCCTATATGTTTCCCCATGAATTCATAGATGTTTAACTGTGTTTTGTTTTACAAGCTGGAATATTATACATGCAAAATTAGATGAAAGGTGCAGCTTCCTATCCTCTTCATACATAGCAAGAGAGACAGATAAAGGGAAACCACTGTTAGGGAATGTTGGATACAGTATCATATTCCTTTCTGCACTTGATCCTATGCTGTTGCAGAGCACTGTTGTGTGCCATGAAACAATTGTTGTGTTCCATCTTGGAAACATGCTTCATTTCACTGAATAAAAATTCCCTTCAGAGGAATAAGGGTTTATCATTTACATTTATTGTCTGAATTGCATATTACAGGACATGACCAACCTTCCTAGTCAAAACACAGAATGGACAGAGGGCATGTCTTCCAGGGCTGCCTGAGGCCTTTGATCTGCTTTCACTGTGGAGAAATACTTTGTGCCAGATATTTGTTGCCCTATATTGCCTCTTGTCTGTGTCACAGGAGACCCAAGTGTGGTACTGTAACTATGTGACATTTCTCAGTCTGTTCATGGGTCAGCTCCTCTTTGTGCTGGGCCTTGCAGGAGTTTGAAAACAAAGCTGAGATTCAACCCCAGGTTATATAATTGGTTAATAGAAAAAAAGAACAGCAAAAAGAAGCAAATAGTCATATAGAGACACACAGGGCTTTGTTTCAGAGTCTGTATTTCTTGTTTCTATTGCTGGGATCAATGTGACTCAAGGAAATTCACATTTGTTTTCTCTAAGCATGAGTGGTTCTGACACTTCATGTTGCAAATGTGCAGATAACAGCACTGTTATTTAGTGTTCATGTCAATACACACAGCCTCACAGAAATGGGAAATGCCCCTAGAGTGCTTAGAAATAAGGCTTAAGGAAAAAAAATCATTCAAACCTCTTCTGTTTTTTTTTTTTTGAAGTAGAGCTTGAAGCAATCTGGCTTGTATGAATCAGATTTATATATTCCCAGGCAGAAAGTATGTCCTGCTTTCAATAAATACTCCACTGATATGATAAGAACATAGAAGAAAAAAATAGTGTGTTTATCAAATCTGGCTTGAAACTTGACTTTTAAAAAGAGCACTGAGACTTTCTGTTTGCCTGCTGTAAGAAAAAGTCATAGTATTGGCTCATCAAGCACTGACATTAGGAATTGCATTTAAATTTGGCTTCTTCCATGTATTTATCCTGCAACAGATAAATAAGTGCTGGATGGAGCCACAAAGGTATGGACTATGGATAGTATGGACTCCATTTGTAACTCTTACCAAAATCAGAAGAGGCATTTTTCAGTTCATGCTGCTTCTTGAACAGGTACAGAATGCAGCCAGCCTTCTGCTTATGAACAGAGGAAACTGAGGTGCTTCCTTTATTTTATGGTAAACTAAATTTTTCAGAGGGAATTTTGTTCTCCTTTGTTAAAACTTTTCTTCCTTTATTTTTAGTTTATCTAAAATAAAAATAAGGAAATTCTAATTTATAAATTAGTACTTTTTCACATGTCATTGAGGTTTTCCAAATGTTTAGAACAATCTATCTTAAATGTAGTCTACCTGGCACTTCTTTTTTTACCTTAGTTCAGAAAACAGTACTTTCAGCACTAACTGCTTTAACTAGGTGAAGCTGGAGAGCAGCCAGAAACAGTAGGAAATCAGGTTTCTGAGTGCCTTCCAAATTTTGCCAGATAGAAATACAGTAGAAAAAGAAAAAGAATGGCAAAACTTACTTTATTCCTACAAAAAGCTGAATTAAAATCACAGCAAGAAGTATCTGTTCAGTTCAACTTTTAAGAAGATTTGTGCTGACTTCTGTGGTCTCTAATTCCTCCAGTTTCCTTTAAACTCTTCTGTTTCTATAATTGTAAACAATTTCTCTTAGCCATTCATCCAAATGGCAGTTAAGATTAGCTAAGTGCTTAATGCAATGGTCTTTATGTGAGGGCTTGCAATTAGTGCAGTGAAGTCTATGGCAGAAGTCCTGACTGAATGAAAGGATCTGGAGTGAGTGCACACAGGAGAGGCAGCTGTACTGTCCTTTGGAAAGATGATCCCTTCTTCTCCATCTGTTCCACTTCCAGCCAGATCCACTTGGCCAGGTCCCTATCCTCACTGGGCAAAGAGCACAGATGGCAACCAGTGGATTTTCTCCAAATTAGCTGGAACTAGGGTGCCTAGATTCCCTGGGACAGGGCAGATTTTTACATCTTTCATATATTTCCTTAGCTTTTAACTGAAAATTATGGAAGCTCTAACATAAACCTCTGAATATTTCAGCTATTAATTTTTTGAGATGAGCAGGTTGAGCAAGGTGATTCTGCCCCTCTACTCCACTCTGATGAAACCTCACCTGGAGTACTGTGCCCAGCTCTGGAGTCTTTAGCACAAGAAGGAGTTGAACCTGTTGGAGTAGGTCCAAAGGAGGGCCACAAAAATGATCAGAGACATGCAACACCCTTCCTGTGAAGAAAGGCTGAGAGAGTTGGGTTTATTCAGCCTGGAGAAGGCTCCAGGGAGACCCTGTTGTTGCCTTTCAATACTTGAAGGGGGCTAGAAGAAAGATGAGGACAGACTTTTTAGCAAGGCCTTTTGCAACAGGATAAGAGGAAATGGTTTAAACTAAAAGAGGGCAGATTTATGTGAGATACAAGGAAGACAGTGAAGGTGGTGAAACACTGGGACAGGTTGTCCAGAGAGGTGACAGGTATCCCAGGCCTGGAAACATACAAGGTCAGTTTGGATGGGGATCTGAGCAACCTCATCTAGTTAAAAGATTACTGCAGGGGGTGTAGATTAGATGACCTTTAAAGGTCCCTTCCACACCAAACCATTCCATGAATCATCACTCAGATTTTATTCTCCCCTTTTTTGGCTAAATACTCTTCCCCTGCTTTAGTACTTGAAATGATCTTGTACTGGAGATACCCAAGAGAGGTGTTGATATGCACTAGAGAATAAGTGCCTACTGTGAGTCTTGTCAGGTGACATAAAAAAAAAGCCATAAACTTTATACAGTCCTCTCCTTATAGGTCATAACACTTTATTTATTAATATAAATTGTCCTAGGTGAAGTGTAGTCTCAGCAATAACCAGTGAGGAACTGAGCAGATGGAAACCATTCAGGTCCCTCTCAAACAAGTGGAGGTGCTGCTGGCTGCCTGTGCTGGGGCTGCAGCTGTTAAATAAAATGCTGAGAAAATTGGACTTTTGGTCACTGAATTTCATACCTAGATTGTTGGGCTTTTATTGGGAGTTTTATTAAAACAGTTCCTAGTGTTTGGTTTGATTTTAAATCTAAGAAATGTTGTTCCTTTCTCTACAGTTCCAATAGCACATTTTCCTGTCCATCTTGGAGACAGGAGAGATACCATGTACATTGAATGTGCAATGAACAACACCAGCCAGAGGGTCACATCCTGGCAGCTCTGAGAGCTGGTGCAGAAGGAGCTTTAGGGCTGTATAGAGAAAAAATGTACCTGCAAGGAAGTTCTTGGGGCATATAAGGGGGAAATAGAGGAAGGAGAAACAAGACTGATATGTAAAGTGCCATTAAGAATTTCATCATATGGACAATGACAGTTTTATAGCCTGTTGGAAAACCAGAAAATTGATTTCTCACAAAATCAATAAGCCTCCTAGAAGATGGTTCCAAGAGGATAAAGCAGCACATATCAAAGTAATCAAAAAGCTGAAATAGAGGCCTGTTTAAGCTCTTGGATACAAGGGAACAATCAAATGGTCTCAGCTGAGACCATTTCTATGTTACTCTACTTTATGAATCTATCATATTTAATTTTCATCAGAGGAAAGGCTGACCATTTTTGAAAGGGAAATGTGAGACTAAAGTAAGATTTGCTGTAATGCTTGCTCATGGATATTTCAGGAAAGTGTTCTATTCAGGTCTGGGAATAGGCAATTAATAAAGATCTGAGTAACCTGAGTACTAATCAGAGTGCTTTCTTGGAGGTTTTCCTTAACTTGTCCTGTAGTTAAGTTGCCACATTCCTCTTGTGTTGTCAGCTTTTAAATTCAATTCCTTAATAAGGAAGTCTTGGGAATATATTTGGTTGAAGAATCATGTTTTTCTAACAGTGACCTAGCAGTGAGATGTAACCCCTCCTGAGAATCACAAAGGCTTTGGGATTGACTGAAAAACTCTAGGAAAAGCTTAAGAAGTTCTCTCTTCTAAGGCAGCTCAGACCTTTTACAGGAGCAATACAGACAACCAGAAAAAAGAGGACTCAGATTTTCAGAAAGTAGAGAAACAATTCTGTAGATTAGATTATATTTTAAGATTTTAGCCTGGGAATTGTTTAAAACCAAAACCAGACCAAACCAAACAAAATCCAATCAAATAGATTGTGATTTCAGGGGTTCTGTGATTAGAAGGAGCAAGTTATGAGGGAAAATATATCACAACACTGTTCTGATCCAGAAATCTCACAGCCTCTGGTGTCCATGGGCTGCACATGCTGTTCCAGTAGCCACTGTTTCTGCCTGGTATGAGGCAGGTTGACTGGGGGTGAGGTCAGCTAAGGATTTATTCTGATATATGAATACTTTGTAAAGGTTGATGGCTACTTCAGGAGTGAACCATTCACTCAGTGTCTTTGATGTAAGGAAAAACTAAAGCAGTGGCATATTTAGATGAAAATTCCCATAGAAAAACATAGCACCAATCCATTAAGAGTAAGGAGGCAGAAGCACTCCAAAGAGCTGGTTAAAGCCCTTAAAGCAACTGGCAAGGAGAACCAGATGGGGAAAAAATGCAAGCTCAGCTGTTTCCATACCTAATGTTCTTTATCTGCAGGATTGGAGAAAAGTAAGCCAAATCAGGTCAGTAATTTTGTACAGCATGGAAAGTCTTCTTAAGGGTAGACAGGGCATGTCCCAGACTTGCAAAGCAGGTGGACAAAAGAGATAAGTTTACAGTTTCCATTGTCCTGTAGTGGCCTCCAGCCATGCACAGTGTAGTTTCTCACACTTCAACTCCTCCTACAAAAAGAGTTGAAAAGCTTTTGTGCTTGCATTAATGTAGGATGACAGCAAATACAAAACCCTGAAAATTTTTCATGTAACAGTCCTTGTCTTGTCAGTGCTGTTAGTATGGGCTATAGCATTGTGTCTCTATAGAGCCTTACCTTACAGATCTTTTCTTGCTGTTGTCATTGTCTTTGATATGAGTTTGCTTCAGAAGACTCATTTGATCCTCACACTGAACATCCCTTGATGGAGTCCCACTGTGGTTGTATTCAGGGTATTGGGATGGGGAGCAGTCACACCCCAGGAGAGAGGCTACCACCATCCCTATCACCTTTGTGACTGCATCTGGCACTTATTTTTCTGTTGCAAGATAAATATATGGAAGAAGCCAAAGTTAAATGTACTTCCTAATGTCAGTGCTTGATGACATAGCTTCAAGTATGCTATTTTTCTCTTGCAGTACTTTAGAATTTTGTTATCATCTTTGCTGACATCATAAACTTGCAAGCATTTCTTTTGAGGCTTGCAAGGTCCCAGCACCTAACCTTTAAAATTCTCTGACTATGGAATCCTGAAGGACTCCTACAGAGTCAGTGTGACAATAGCATGCATCTGTTTTAGCTATTTCCTACTGAAATCTCAAGTGCTGTCTCATTTGTGTAAGTAATTGTCATATTACTGGTTTTCTTCTAGTAGGAGTCTGGGAGTCTGCAGCTGAATTTTGAAGAGCTGCTGTGGCATATCCAAGATCTCTAATTTTTGGACAGAAATATTAATCAGTCTTGTTCTACACAGTATAATTTGCTTTATTATTCAGCTTGAAACAAGCTAGATGATTTCAGGTTGCTTTCCAAGACTTTGATCTGGATGTTTCTTGAGGACAGTTTGTCTTAAAGCAAATGCCACACACATAAGGCTTTAGGAAGATCACACTAATGATTGATCCACTGAAAGACTTGAGCTGTCACTGTTCAAGTGTAGTATTCCTTGCTATGTTCTACAGTTTTCTTTCAAGCACTGACCTGCACTGTTACTAGTCCCTGATTGTAGGTAGCACTCCTACTTGTGCCATGATGCTGTTTACTGTGATCATCCCAGGGACAGAGAAGCCTGTGCAGCACATGGAGCAGCCTGTAGCTCTCCACTCTCTTTGTGCTTTAACGCATTCGATGTTAAAAGCACCAAGTGAAGCTGCAAGGGGCAATATTGCCCTTCTAGCCCTGGCCATCTCTTCTTCTCCCTCCTGTGGCCAAACACCAGTGGCTTAGTAACCTGGTCCAGCCACAAATTTACCTCACAGATAGACTTATCTGAATAGCTCAAATCCTAAACTGACACAAGGCGGAGGCTGGAAGGCATCGAGTAAAGAGGAAGGTTGGCAGCAGCTAGTGCTTAGACTAACTAAAGCAACCCAAGACATCTCAGCTGCTGACTGCCTTGCACACAGATGAGTACATGGAGGAGCTTGTTCTGGACCTGTACAACTGAGGGCTGTGTGGCTGCAACCAGCTGCCTGACAGCCAACTTTCTTACCCCTCTAGGGCATATTCTCATGCAGGTACAAGTTCCTGGAGCCTCAGCATGCAGCCTGTTCTCCAGAGTCATATGCCAACCCCCTGTTTATACAGTGTATATCCACCACACAGCAGCAGTATACCTTGGTTTTCCAGACCAGTTTAGCCCAGTATAGTTGTACCTAGTTATTGGCTAAGACAAATGGATGAGTTTGTCAAATTCCACCACCCAGAGGGTAATGGTAGAAGAGGGGAATTAAAAAAAAAAAAAACCAAACAAAACAGAATGAAAAATAAATCCCCCAAATAATCCTCAGGTTTTCCTATAAATCTAGTAGATCAAACTGAAGAAATAAAAATTTGCTTCTCTTCCAACTGTGGGAGTTGCAATGAAACTTAAGCAGGTGGTTTTTTTAAGCACCACATGATGCTAATCAGCATTTGACAAGATTTCAGATCCATTTCTATGCCACTCTGCTATGGATTTGTTTTAGCTCTGACCATGAAAGCTTGTTCTTTCAAGTACCTCATGTCCCACATTCCCTCTTCAAGGTTCAAGAAATTAGCACTATGCAGCCACCTCTGAAGGCTGCCACAATGGGGCATGGCCTCATATGATTGTGATTGAGACTATAGTTCTTCCCTGGCTGGGCTGAAGTTTGTCTCAGTGTTGTTTATGTAGGTTCTAATTCAAGAGAGAGGTTATTAAGTTTTCAATGTTCCACTGAAGCTTGAAAGTGCTAACTTTCCAGACACACACATGCACAGAAAATTGAGGTTGTAACTGAGAAGGTGGAACAGCAATGTTGTTATTAACTTGAACCCCAGGTTAATAATTGAAAAAAAAAAAAGTTCCAAGGCCAGGATAAGTATAAGAAAGTCAAATGTGTTAAGATATAGCACTTAGATCTTCCAGGATCTTTTACTGTGCTAATAAATGACAAAATTCCAGAAGAAATAAAAAGGAAAATGGTAATGAACTTCAACAAGCCATTTACTGAGTCTATAAACACTACAGTAGTTTAATCATTAATAGTATACATTAGCATGATCTCAGGTAAAATTTATACCTGATATTTTTAAAGTTACTTTTTATTTTTTATTGTAATGCTTTTAATGCTTTCAGTATTGGAAAAGAGAGTATAAAGACATTACATGGCAAACTGCAAGAGGATAAGGCCAGCCTTACTTTCTGGGTAAGATTTGGCAAAACTGTTGTTTATTTTTGAATGAGCTTTTTTATACAGTTCCAACACCTATGAATACAAAATGACAAAGTGTGCACAACAGCAACTGAAGTTAGGCCTGCTGAATAAAAAGACAGCTCTGCTCTTCTACCTGTGCCTTAGACCATCCATCCTTAAGAAAAGCTATCTCTAATCATCCAGATTTATATTTCTGGTTGATCATATGAGGGAGATCAGGAGATCAATGGCCTAGAGATGAGTGTGTTACCCTGAGTTTCCTTTTTCCTTGAGTGTGTTATAAGTTTCCAAGGGTGAATCTCCCAGGTCATGACTCTGGAACCACTGGGCAGTCCCAAGGCCAGTTTATTCATGGAGGCAGAGGCTGAAAGAGGCTAGCCCAGGAGCAAATGTTGAGGCACACAGCTACACTGTGAGATTAAATATATCATGGGACATTGTCTCAAATTTGATGTCAAAAGGAGTTGGATGTGGTATAAAGTAAGCAGATAGAAGGCACATCTCCTGCAAAATCAAGGAATGATGAAGGAATATACAGGATTGTCCAGAAATAAAATACATCAGCTTGACAATCTTCTCTTTTCCTTGAATGACCTTATATTTTCTATGCAAAGAACTTTCAAATGCAGATCATTCTGGACCCTTTTCCTGCCTCCAGTCTTTTAGTTCTCATTTTCTCTAGGACAGATAGGACATATCCTTACAGATAACTTCCTGTCATTTTATTTTACTGACACTTGTCCTTCTTTTCTGTTTGCTTATTCTCCTTTCCACTGTTTGAGTTTGCTTCTAATGTCACACCAAATCATGACTGTTCACCCTTCTGGGCAGCAACTGTATCTTTGTTTGTTAGTGAGGGGCCACTTGTTGAGACTTAGCTTTTGGTTGGACTTGATGATCTGGAAGGTCCTTTCCAACCATGATGATTCTATGAACTGACACAAAGTTCCCACTAAAGGCAGAATGTCTGTGTCTGAATAAAATCAGATCAACTTTTTTCATGGAATCAGTGAAGACTCAAAGGAAAGATTTGAATATAAAGCAATTCAGCTGGTTTTTGTTTCCCTTTTTAACTAGCATGCAATACAAACTAGATTAAGTATCGTGTTCTGTGATATCCATCTGTTTATCATTGTTTATTTCTAAACAAATATATTCTGAGAGGCTGTTTCCTTCTGCAGATGGATGTGTTTGCTTTACCATTTCCTATTTATTTTCCCACATTTGACTTTCTTGTAAATCTGAAGTTTACAGTTCTTGCTGTGAGATGAGATTACTATACTTAAACAACACTGTGGGAATAGCTGAAAGCCAAAATGCAGTGACAGTAGATCCCTTAGCAAATCATTGCTACATTTTTATATAAAGTACAATTTTTTTTTTGTTCAAGTGTTCAGCCAAAATTCATGTCATATCATATTTGTATTTCTCCTTTATTTAAGTTAGCAGTAGAAGAAAATGACAGAAAAGAGTGAAATCACACAGTTATAGTTTCTGAATCCATGTGAGTGCAATGACAAGGACTACACTTCAGTACTACACCATTCTTAACACAGTTTCTTAGCTTGCTACAGCATTATTCTTCCTTTTTATTAAAGGTAATTTTCAAGTAGCAATTTATATAACAAGTTCTTAACTGGCAGAGTACCTGAGCCCTGGGATTTCTGGCAGGAAAACCAATGGCATCACATGTGGTGCCAAACAATGCAAATTGAGTGCAAGATAATGTAGAAGAATGCTGAGAGTGTTCTTGGAAACCTGCTTCTATTTACTCTTCCCTTTGTCTTTCTCTGCTGTCAGGCTTTCTGTCATTTGATGTGTGGAAGGATGAGGCTAAGTTGTCTGTTCCAAACTAGACCATTTTATTATGCTTTATGAAGTTCCCAGTCTATGGATAACTACAAACTAGAAAAGGAAGTTTAGCCAATAGCTTGTGAATATGAAAAAGGCAGCATTCAACTGAAAAGGGAGTTTTTGATAAAGCTAGGCAACTCATATGGACATTATTTTTGAGGTAATATTACATTTGGGATTAATAAATTTCAGTATTTGCTTGCCTCATGTACATAACATTTTCCAGGCTGTGGAGTTCTGCCACAGCTTCTCTCTTTCTTTTGCACACAGTGCCAGGCAAGCAGGAGGAGGCCATAAGTTGTTCAGCAGTTGTTCTTCTTTTTTTCAAAGTTTCCTTTTGTTTGCAGTAGATAGAAACAAAGCCAGCTGCAAGGGGATTCCTGAAAGGAAAGCACACTGGATTAGGATCCCAGGGAGTTAAAATTATTGTCACAAGGATGGAAGTGGGTGTACTGGGGCTGTATGTCTCAGGTATGCTGCAAAAGGAGCCCTGGGTACTCCTTTGAAGTTTCCTGGGAAGGTACAATCCCATTGTGGCATATTCTGGTGCTGTGTGAAATACCAGCACCATCATTCCCCCATTCTCCTGCAGGCAAAAGATGAATATAGAGTAGATGGGGGACCCTAAGCTGCCAGAGGGAGCAGCAGTGTCTTAGTTGACTGGGTGAAGAATTCAGGTCCATGTGCTTTCTGTGTGCCCTGGGAGGTCCAGCAATTATAGAGTGAGTTCCTCAACCAGCAGGACAGATTTATGCTCATACATAGGTTCAGGTATCCAGTTTTGGAAATGTTGGCACAAGGCTTTGGTTCCTCAGCAAAGAGGAGTACAGCAGCAGGTCTGCTGGTTTGCCCATGGTATTTCTTTTCCCAAAATGACTGACATGAATCTGTAGGACTGGTTTACATTAAACAGTAGGTAACTATCAAGGTTAAGGGAAAAAAAAAGAGTAAACTTAAGTAAACAGGAATGAGGTAAATGATTTCAATTGGAAAAGTGACAGGAATTAATGTGCCTTGGGAAAAAGACTAGAATTATCTATAGAGAGTGACATTGTTGGAGAGTTATTGTAATTAGGTAAAGTAGTCAGCAAATCCAAGGAGCTGTCACATGTTTTATCAAACAAGCTAATTTGCTGTGTCATTTTTAATGATGTTCTTCATCTTACATGCTGGATTCAGCCTTGCAGTAATGCACATTTCCTTCAGTTGGCAAAGATGTTTTCCTCTGCACTTAAAGCAACTGTTATAATCCACCTCCTTCACTGTCAAAAGACTGCTGATAATTTAGAAATAATTAAAAACTTGTACAAGAAACATTCATCCTACTGTTCATTTTGTGAAGAGTGGAAATTCTTGTTGGAAGTTTTTCATGCTTTTTTTGATTAGCACTGCCTGTCTCAGCAAGGTTTTGTGGAATCACTTCAGTGCAATCAATACTCAACTTTCAGGCAAATGTCAGAGTGAGAAATATTTTAATGCTATTACTCTTCATCAGAAATCAGTACTCTGAGCATTGATTTCTAGCAGGCATTTTGGTCTCTGGAGTCTTTGACTCCCACTGTTTGTTTATTTATATTTTTATTTGTTGTCAATTACATTTATTGTTAGTCTTACATTAAGTTAAAATCACAATGTATGTCTATCTTGTGCCTAGCTGAAATGGAAAATAGGTCAATATATCCAGACAAACAGCATGTAGAAAATACAGCACATGAATGTAAATACATTTTTGTATGGATACGTCAGGAAAGAATCCTTAATGAAAGGTTTCCTCAAAACATCTTAGATCTTTGAAGAGCTAGAAATCAGAATTACATGCTGAATTCCATATTAAAAGATCCATTAATAGTGTTCCAATATCAAAAGCTCTGCAGAAACAGGAAATGTCAAAATTGAAGTGACTTTCCCATGTTGATCACTGACAACCTCACTGAAAAGAGCAGCTCAAGGAAGGGTGACAGGAATATTTGCTTTGAAATGTAAAAGTCTGTCTTACCTCTTCTGCTCTCATTCCCTTTGTTCTCCCCTGGCCTCATCAGCCAGTGTGCCCTCACTGCATTACTTCTTGTTCTGCTTTAATTTTCCACTTTGTTTTGAAAGAAAGCAAAACTTTCCTGTCAAGGTGATATTTCATTAGAGGGAGGAGCAGTCAGCTCAGGCTAGTGCTGCACCTGCAACCCACAGTGCCATCTGTGAGTGTCACACTCTCACACACCACTACCAGACTTCAGCATTCTTTCATTTTCATATGTAACACTCCAGCTAAGCAGAGAGGGAAACTTTCTCTTCTTTCATATTCTCCCCCTCCTTTGTCCTGCTGTTTTCATTTAGCCAGTTGTTCTCACCCAATGACACCCACCCAGCCACCTCCAACCAGGTAAGAGGAATACACAAAAAGAAAGGAGTCCCATGGGTTGAAATGGAAACAGATTTAATAAAATAAGACAGTAATTAAAAAACCCTAATATTAATACTAACAGAAAGTACACAAAGTTATACTCAGCCTATGTAGTGGTCACAACCTGCACACTCTCAGCTGTGAATGCCAGATGTCAGGCACTGCAAGCACCACAGTTCCAAAGAAAATACAGTGGTTACAGCAAACAGGAGAGTAGGTGTCAAGGGTTGGGTAAGGGCTGGCCACTAAACAAATGACAGATGCTCCCTGTTAAAATCTTTCACTTCCCAAAGAGGAAGAGAAAGGGAATAAGAGAGAGAGAGAGAGAGAGAGACTTATGAATTGGAAAAGAAAACCAAAACAGATATAATGAGAATAATAACAATAAAAAGAAATATATGCAAATATATACACAAACAGTGTTGAACCCAAACCCCCAATGGCAACTGCATCAGTCACAACTGTTGCTGTGGGAAGGCACTGGGGAAGTCCCAGGCTGGACTCAGCAGCAGGTGGGAACCAGATTCAGGAGCTGGGTTCTGGAATTGAATTCAGGGGGCATATGGGGGCTGAACACAGGACAGGCAGACATGGCACATGAAGAAAAGGCTTGACCCTCATGATCTCTCAGATTTATACTGAATGGGACATATGGAATGGAATACCTTGTTGATCAGTTTAAGGTCACCTGTCCTGTCCACTACTCCCCACACAAGCAACCACATACTTACTGCCCTCACAGCGTGACACACAAGATCTAGCAGTGGCCTTTGTCTCCATAGGAGCAAATATGAACATCAAGCATGATCACTTCTAGAAGCAGGTACTGTCTGCTAAAAGGTGTCATTCACTTCAGAAAGTGCAGTTGCTTGGAAGAGACTTAACTGAAAAAGTAGACAGTGAAAAGAATTAGTTCTGTTCTAGCTCACACCAGAGCAATAGGCTACAGAAGCAAAAGGACAAACAAGACCCTCCAGGGATGGCAGCCATCAGAAGAGGCCATCCCCAGTAAAATACCTAATTTTACTTAGTTTAATTTTACTATAGTATAGACTATATATATATATATAGACTATATATATATATATATATATAGACTACTTCTGTTGGCCAGCTTGGGTCAGCTGCTCTGGCTTTTGGTCCTCCTAGCTTTAGCACCTGGCTAACCCAAAACTGCTAAAGACCTTGATTGCTGTGGAGACCACATTCCATGGCTAACCACAAATGAAAACCAAGTGTCTTATCAACTTTATTCTCACTGAATCAGGTCTTGCAGTCTTCTCAAAACTGCAGCTTTCCTTGACTAGAAAATTGACTCTAATTCTATCCCAGCAAACCCAGGACACCTGTTTTGAAAGACAATTCAAAAAGTAAGCATTATTTTTCACAGGTATTTTGCAACTTTTGCCTGTGAGCCACATAATCTAAGCATGGAAGCAACACTAGCACTGTGTGGATATAATTTTTTTGAATACAAAATCCAGCTTGTATTTAAGTATTTATAGGGCAGAAGGAGAGAGACTTTTCTCCTTGTCTGATTGCAACAGGACACGGGGGAATGGCTACAAGCTGAAGGAGGAGAGGTTTAGGCTGGAGATTAGAAGGGGATTCTTTACCCAAAGGGTGGTGAGGCAGTGGAACAGGTTGCCCAGAGAGGTTGTGGAGGCCCCATCCCTGGCAGTGTTGAAGGCCAGGCTGGATGTGGCCCTGGATGACCTGGTCTAGTGCATGTGGCGTCCCTGCCCATGGCAGGGGGGTTGGAACTAGATGATCTTCAAGGTCCCTTCCAACCTCAGCCATTCTATCATTCTATGATTCTATGAACTCTTTCCAAACTTAGAATTTATTCTGAGTGTGGCAACAATGAAAACCTGGCAACACACTGAAAACTGAGATGAAGGCATCAAAGATAGCAGTTAGTAATTTGGTTATAGAGGCACAAGATAGGTCCTGCAATATCACAGATTAGGGTTTCATCTTCTGTCATGCACATTCAGAAGTGCAGTGCTGCCAGGGTGCTTATAATTTTCCAACCCCTTCACCAGGAGTCTCTGGGGAAGAGAGGGGCAGCAGTAGGGGAGGAGTGGTGTTGGCAGTTTCTTCAGCTCATCTCTACCTGGGGCATTCCAAAGAAAATATTTGCATGTCTGCTGGTGACAAACTAACATACAAGTGTGAGTTCTTAAACATTATATGGGAATCTGATAAAAAGGGGTAAGAAGGCAAGAATCTCTGCAGCACAGTGAAATACTTCAAAGTCATCCATAGGGTCATTTTGCATGTGTTTTTTTGAACCACAAAACCCATACTCACTCTAGAAAGTGAAAGGCTTTGTTTCCAGAAGCAGTGTTTACACTGAACTCCCCAGTGCCATTGCTAGAAAAGAAAAGAGTTGCATCTGTCATGCCAGGAAACATTTTTTGTAATTGATATATTAATAGCCATTAGTATAGAGCAGTACAAATTTTCAATATGTTGTAATGTCTCTTTTTGTGACCAGAAGCACTATTGCCTAGGGTATGAATAATGACATTAGTATTCTCTGGGTGGCAGTCCCTTTGTGTGTAGCTTTTGCATTTAATAAAAGGCAATTACATAAAAGTCTGGGCTGTCATTCTCAATTTTGTACATGACCCTTGTGGAAATAAGGAATAAAAAATACTACATTTTCTATTGTGTTCCCAAGGAGGATTCATAACTAAAAGTGAAAAAAAAAATAATTCTTGGAATATAAGCCACTGCAAAGAACTATAGGGTCTTTATTTATTGAAACAACACTCCACCAAGTTTCTTTACAAACCTCAATTACTGTTGCTGTATTCTATTCTGTTTGCTTTGCCAACCTGTAGAAATAGCTGTCACAGTTTATGAATACTACACTATGATAGAGTTTCTGTGTACCCATAAAATATCCAGCATACACTGCCTAGTTCATTTTGGAGGCAGGAAAAAAAAAAAGAAAAACAAAACAAAACAAAAACCAAACAACCAAAAAAACAAACCCAGGAAATCTTAATACCCATCAGTCCTTCTTTATCACCAGAGCTAGGAGTAAATAGTTTCAAAAATGAAAGGAAGTTTAAGAATCCAAAGTCCATATTCCTGGTAGTTATCTATAGTCAGAGAGTAGTTGTACCTGTCTTATATTACTCAATGGTGATTGGATGACCATTAAAATTAGAAAACAAATGATGTATTATTTCAAACTATGTGTTTCAGAAACTGTTTACATAAGTATATGAAAAAAGAAATAATCACCTCAATACAGTGGATTTAAAATTTTGTCCTTCCTTGCAGACTGGTTAAATGAGAACTGCAAAATCAAATACACAGGAGTTAGGAGTCTGGAAAGCAAACTTCATCTCAGGGGGGAGCCTCTTTAGAGTGTGGTTAGAGGGGAGGAGCTGTAGACAGCAGTTCTACCTTAATGAATTAGTAATGACTAATTTGGCAATGAAAGAACTCTAATTGTTGGTTTGTCATGGCAACTGCAAAATGTAGTTTTTACTTGATGATGCAGACAAGGCTTGACATTGATGAAATTTAATTTAGACTGGAGGGAGCAGTATTTGGAACTATTCAAAATAAATCAGAGCTTGTGCAAGCAATATTCATAAGGGAGAGGCAAACAGCACACCCAATGTGAAAAGCAAGCTAGTCCATGCTAAACAGGATTACAGCCTTTTAGCTCCATCTTCCAAGTCCCATATATATGGATATATCCAAAGCTAAGTGTATACTCATGTGTCCTCAGTTGTAATTATTCAGGCTCATCTTGAGAGTTCCAGGGCTGTTCATCTTAGAGGAATGATTATTCTACAGCTCCTAGTATTCATCTTCTGAATGGTCTCTAGGCAGAACAGAAAATTAATGGTAGCTCCTTCTCTGTTGAAAATTACATGTTTGCAGAGTCTTATGGAAATATAAGCTACTGGATATAGTCTTTAACTTTCTCAAGTCCTTCCTGCTCTTTAAGGAAAGCCAAATCAAGGACAGGAAAGAAAAGGACTCGATTTTGTTATAGTTCACTTCAGCATAAGCTTGGAGTGACTCCAGACTTTCTACTGAGGTTGCTCAGAGTTTACACTGATGAAAATGGGAAAATAAACTGAAATACATACTAATATATAAAAAAACAATATCAAACCCAACCCCCCTGATGGCAATTACCTCAGCACTGATGCTGTGGGCAGGCAGTGGGGAAGAGCAAGACTGCTACTCAGCAGCTAGATGGGAAACAGATTCAGGAGCTGCATTCTGGAACTCGATTCAGGAACACACACACAGATTGGGATTGAAGGTAAAGAACTCTGCCCCCAAAGTCTTGCACAACACATCAAACTTTAAGTGTTTCTGGCCCTCATGCCCAGCAGCTGTCTTGTTATAACTTCATTTTGCTACACTTATGAAAAGTCTTTAGCCTAGTTCCAAGAACACAGCCTTCAACCAGAAAAATCTAGCAAGCCATACCAAATAACATGTGCTACCATCAGTTATACACTAAAATGGCCAGAAAACACATTTTGTGTTTGAATTCAAGTCCCTTTTAGGAAGACACACACAAAGGAACTTCATACCAAGCCAAACCCATCTGGATTTCACAAATGAACAATTGCTAGTTTTATCTAGTATAAAGGATATGTTTTATGGTGTCCCATACAGAGACCCTATACAAACTCAATAGTGAGGCTGAGGACAATGTCCACTGTGGGTGTTTACTAAATATATTTAGTAACCACATAAATCCTATTTCATTAGGAATAGAAAAAAAAATTAATTTGGTTTGCTTTCACTCACAAACTTCTAAGTTTCTCATATTTCTTGTCTTCCTAAGAAACCTGTCAAAGACTGTTAAAATATGTATCTATTCATACTTTATTTAATTCTCTCATGGTATCCCATAAATCCTCAGTTCTTGTGTATTTGCCAACTTTTGTATGTAAGATGCTAATGACACCTGAAAGTGGTACCTGTGTTATGCTATGTTCTGGCATTGGAGATGTGTATGTGTGTATATATATATATATATATGTATTCCATGAGCCAGTATGAATCAGTGCAGAACATCCATGTCTAAGACTGGCTAGAAACTCTGTAAATGGCCAGAAGATTTGCAGCACTGTTGATTAAAGCAGCATCACCTTTAATTTTCATTGCTTTTGGGTAGGCACAATGTAGAGCTGGGCCTGGATGCAAGTCTGATTGCTGCTATATCAACACTACTTACAGATGGAAAAGTAGCACACTTGATCTGCACAACATGGTGAATTCTGTGAAGATGACCTGTACACTTGACAGACAATTGAGTGTCTGTTGGATACATGGATTTGTATTATTCTGGGGTGTTGTGGACTTCTGAAACATAATAGCCAGCCTTGGTTCACAAGAAGAGACTATGCATAGGGATGAGGAAAGAGCAAAGAGCTTTCTTTAGATGCTTTTAGCTGATGTTTAGACCCAGCTTTCCTACACAATATGTGGTTTGTTGAGTGGAGAGGACTGCAGGACAAAGCATGGGAAACACTTGTTTGTAAATGTTCAAAGCCATAAAAATCATGCAGTATGTTTATTTGAGATGGTAAGATGTTGTGAATTACACCCTCCAGCTTACATTGTGAGCTATTTCCTAATACATTTTATATCCTGAAGGCCTCTTCTAGCTTTTCTACTACCTTGCTGAGACAAGTCAGACACTTAAAATGCTCTAATACCTTGTTTGGCAATAAGTAGCATTTTGCAGAATGTGTTTTACCCTTTATTT
Organism: Galbula dea; assembly: GCA_013399015.1. Lineage (NCBI taxonomy): Eukaryota > Metazoa > Chordata > Aves > Piciformes > Galbulidae > Galbula > Galbula dea. Next base: position 2,310,536 of record VWZX01009005.1, read on the forward strand.
TCAATGAAACTGGGGGTAATTTGCAGAAGAGTTGTGGGGAAGTGTGCCTCTCCTGATGTGAGGCATCAGTAGTTTCTAGCTTTTCTTTCTGCAAATTGAGTGAAGTGATTGACTTTACTTGAGGAAATGTTGCAGATCCAAATCATATGCATTGCATTTGAACTCACAAGTAACCAGCAGCTGCCCTGAGGTACAGGCCAATGTTCACATCAAGTTCACTTTATATTTCATCTCCTGGTTAATCTTTTGAAACAAATGTCATTTAGTCAGTCTATTCAGCATTATTTTTTTCCATTACATTTTAGGCTGCCATGTGACAATGCCAGCTGATGTCTTAAAATTAATTCACTACCAATAAGTTTCACTTTTGCTGCCTTTGAAAGCAATAGACATAACCTCATAGACTAACTTGCATACAGTTTAACACCCTACACTTTTGGAAGAGAACAAAACAGGGTTTTTTGATTTTACAAATAAACTTCAAAATAAATCTTAAAAAAAATACAGTCTGCTTTAACAGAAAGGATTAGAAAAGTAACAGCATTGAATGGCTTTTTCTGTAAACATTATCCAGAAGCAAATTCTACTGTTCTACAGCCATCACTATTTGCAGCAGGGTCTTTTAAAGTTTTATTTTGCTTCTGCTTGTGATTAGCTTGCTCATGTAATTGGTTCCTGCAGGGATTTTGTGTCTCAAACTTTCTTTTTGAAGGATATTTCCAATTAAGCTGGCAGTTTGTTTATATGCTAGGATAAAATAGGCATGTCATTTTCAGGAGAATAAATCCATTTTTACTTTGTGAAGAAAATGTGTCAAGAATGTCTAAGATCAAAGTTTTTTTTAAAAACTGACAACAAAGATTGTCACAAATGAAAAAACTTCCTTCCTCTGCAAAGAAGAAAATATTTTGAAGTGTTTGGTCAATAATGTGAAGACCTCAGTATGCAGACTCCAAAGTAAAACATGGATTTGCTGTTATGGTTGTGATTGTTTGTATATACTGAGAAGAAATGCAGTGTGAAAACTAGGAATAAATGTTTTTATTAATGGTATCTATTACTTTACTGTGAAGAATCACAATTAAAGATACAACTGTAGACTGGAATGGCATACTTCTAACCCTGGGAGAACAGGCATGTAGGAGTGAAGGGGTAACAAAAGTTACCAGATGCCAAGAAATTTGCCTGTGGGTGTGCTACTAAAAGAAATCTCTTGTTCAGAGAATTTTTTAAGGATGAAAATACTTTCCTTAAAATGAGTCATTACTGCAGTTGTCTATTTCCAGCATGTATATTTTTCACATAGGAAACACAATAGAGACTTTACCTTGACACTGAACACATTTCCTTCTTAGTTTCTAACTTTAGCTCTGTAATGTTCAGAAACAAGTGTACTATGAGCAATTAGAGGTAATCCCTAGAAGCAGACTGGATTTTTATTGCAATCAGTGTGAACTCAGAAAAACTTTGTATTGACTGGCTGCAGTTAGTAATAGTTGTACTCAAATGTCATTCACAACAGAAGACCATAATTTATAAAGTTCTCCAAAATGCTGTAGTTCTATTAATGCAAGTGCATTTTAGTAGTTGTCTTCAGTCTTACTTTGCTTTAGTTTTAAAGGTAAGCTGTATGAAAAAGGGCTGATACACGTGGAGCTTCAGTACTTTCTTTTAGTTCCTTTTATTGATTATTCTTTACTTGACAGGACTTGACTTCATTGAATTTGCAAAGGTCACTTAAATAACCATTCTCCTAAAGAAAACACAAGGACTAGTACTAAAATTAGTCTGTGGTCTAATTCTCTGTCTTGACTGACTAATTGAAGTATAACTCAGGGTAAGAACACTTTGTCTTATTGGATTGTTCCATCAGTTCTTTTCCAGACATGGAATCGCATCTCTGATGTTGGTCCTATCTATGTAATCTGGATTTCCCATGCTCACAGGAGACATTACAAATGAGCTGCATTGCCAGTGATGACTGCTTTTGTGTGTGTTCCAGTGTGGCATGAGGGCTGTCATTTAACTGAGCTGATGACAAAGCAGAGCTTTCATCCGTTCATAGTCTCCTGCCGAGCCACTGGCCGATACGTGGGTGTAACAGCAGGAGCGTGATGAGCCACCACCCCCTGCAGCAGTGTGACTCTCACATTCCTGCTCTTTCACTTCACCTAAGCAAGATGAATAGTATCTCAGCTTTACTGAGCTAACATCTTCACCTCTCACTCTCTCCTGATTACCAGCTGGGACAGAGATAGGTTTTCAATGACTTCCAAATTCCACCAGTCAAATAAAGTTATACATATTTTCTGATTACTTTCCTGAGGTTTGCATAGCAATTTTTGTTTTCAGCCTTAGGTGAAAGAAAAGGATAGGCTCAGAATAAGACATGTGAAGAAGTGTGTGAGCAAGAGATCATTAAGCACAGGTCTTCATCAGTAGACATGGTCTAAAATAATATTGTCTAAATGTCCCTCCTCCTGGTATAGAAGTGCTTTAGCTTTCACCATTATCATGGCTGAGCTGTTATTTCAGCAGAGCTGCATGTTTCAGCCTGGTCATTCTGTTGCACAGGCTGGATCTATAGTTTTCTAAGCAACAGAAATTTTTATGCTGGATGGAGTCCATGAGCAGTAAGTCATCATTGGTGGGAACAATTACTCAAATTACTGTAATTAGTAATGAATGCACTGAGTCCAAAAAAAAATAGAGGAAGAAAAATTCTTTTCATTGGAACTGAAAACTGATAAAATCCTACAAGCAGAAAAGGGCACCAAAAAAGTGATTCATGTGTCAAAAGATGTCTGAAACCTTTTTTGTTGTAGACAAGAGACCTTCAGAAGATGAAAACTTTAAAACCTGTGATCACATTTTTATTGAGTTTCAGGTATATGTTGTGAAGTGAGCTGTTTTCATTACAGTTTTTCATGATGGACATAATGTTCAATCTGGAAAGGTAAATATGTTCTCAGAGTCTATAATAGCAGAGAACAAGCTTTCTTATTTCTCTAGTACTAGATTTTTCCCATGTGAAACTTTTAGGTGCCAAATAAACTCTTCTCTCAGTTTAAATTAAAAAACTGTACCTTGTCACAGTTTCATAGACATTGTAGACTGCTACAACTTGTTAGACACTCTAACCCATCCTCTTGCTAATACAAGTTTCCACCTTACAGTACTTCTCAGTTTGCCAGTTGAGTCTATTGTTTGTTCACCAGTTTAGCACTTCCTCCAGAACTTCAGATGTATCCAAAAGGCTGATAGTTCCTTGTGCCTAGAATCTTCCATCCTGCTCATATAAAATTGTGTACCTTTCTTATAACACTATGTATAATCTTCCTTTTCTTGGAGCTACACTATGACATTTTTGCCCCTGCTGTCAGCCTGTGCATTATTCCCTAGATACTTGTGCCTCATTGTTGGGAATATTTTCATTGAGGATATAGACACTCAATCTGAACTCAATAAGCAGTTAGTTAATTTTATTTTTACCTGGACTCAGGCATGTCCTGGAAGTTTCTTGCCTCCAAATATTGTGACAGCTGTAGCATGGCCAAAAATTAAAAATGGAACTTGCAGAGATAGTGCATGGCTTAACCTTCTTATATAGATGCAAAGTGCTGTAAGCTGTTGCAGTCTTATTTTAAAGGTGGGCCAAAATTAAATATTAGAATATCAGAAGTTCCTGCAGGAAAAGAGAATTCACATTTCAGTTGCCTCTGGTTTCTGGTTGCTTAATTAGCATCCTTGTTACAAGTAGAATTTTCAAGCAAAGTTGAATTATATATGCTACTGTTATAGAAATATAAAGTATCTGCTGATCCAAGTTTCTCATAGAATATTGGTAAACTTTTTTACACCCAAGCAAGTGTTGGACTTACCTGTACATTGTAGTCTGAGAATTATGTCTTAACAAGGGAGACTGTGCCTGGTTCCTTTTTGTGCCAGGTAACCCTGTGTGCAAACCCTCATTGCTGGAAAAGATCTCACAAACTTCAGGGTTCTGCTGAAAAGCCCTTGGGCATCTCAGATGGAGATACAGAAACAGAAGAAAAATTAAACAAGAAACAGTCAGCAAGCAAAGAGGAGTGTTGAAGGGAGCAGGGCAGGTCACACTCAGCCCTTCTGTTGTTTCTTGGTTCATTTGTTTGTTTCCAAGCAAACTTCCTTAGCATTTGGCACTCTATAAAAAGAAGGGGAAGCTTCTAGCCTTTGTATATGGGATCTCCACTACCACCTAGAAAATCCACATCATCTAAATTAGTATCCATGAAAGAAGATAGTGGGAAATCTACTCAACCTAATTCTTAAATTTATTCAAAGTAGTAGGTATTTTGGAACTGCAAGTTCTGCTCAGCACAGTACATCTGGTGCAATAACATTAAGCAACTCAGGCAACTGCAAGCATAAGTGTGAAGGAGGAATTTGGGGATGTAAAATTGGTTCTTCCTCAGAATTGCTGAAGTTGTATTCAAAGTTAGATTATTACTAATCTTGCATGGCTGCTCAAGGCAGAAAGGACAGAAACTGCAAAAAGCTGTTGCCTTTCCCTATTTGTGCAGAGAGATGCAGTTCCAGCTTCTTTCTGAGTCAGGTGTGTGCCATAGCAGTGCTGAGAGAGGTACCAGTCACCCAAAAAGTAAGAAGCTGAGCAAAGCCAGCTATTTCTCTATAGTCAATACACTTCTTGTGCCTGGGTATCATCTGGAATCATTTTTCAGGGAGCAAGTAAAGAATCTCAGTGCATTCTCTCCCCTCAGGAGACAGCAAATAGAGCTACAGGAAAGCACTTACATTACAAAGAATTTATTCCTCTTCAATTTAAAGACACAGAATATTCATAAATGCTGTAGTAGAAATTCACTGATATATATATATATAGTGTGCTGCTCATAGAATAGTTGTAGTTGGATTAACTATGTTAGATCTTTGGATTCCTTAATTTCTGTTCCTAGTTATTTCCCATTTCACTCCTGTCTTACAAGAAATGGCTGTGAAACCCCAGAATCTGGTGTATGCAAGTAGTACATGAAAAATTAGTAACCATTAGTAACCATTGTGTTCTAGTTTCATGAATATTCCATAATCTCTAAGAAGACATTCCAAAAGAGTTGTACATTTATGTGTGCATATGAATACATATATCACATGCCTGACTTTCACTCCTAACTGATTTGCCCAGCCTTGATTATCTTGTCCCTAATGATAAACTGCTGTTAACAGGAGCTTAAGATGTGGTCTGATAGAAAAGAGGCAATCTTGCCAGCAGTCTGTGTAAATGCACATATACATTATAGTGGCATAATCAATATGGCATATATAGCACCCATAATCAGACTGTCCTCTCTTTGCTCCTGTTATGATGTACTTTTAACTTTCCCAAACCAATTTGTTTAAGTAAGTTGGAGTGCGTGCATGTGTTTGCATAAATCCATAAGTGCACAGTGTATTGATCCCTGGCAAGGATGAAACTAGTGGTCTGGTTTATACATATCTTCTGGCAAACTGGAAAAGTGAAAGATAAAGTTTAGCAAAAGAATAGGTTTTACTGAGGAAAAATGTCATCCTGCATTGCTTAAGAACAAGCTAAACTTATCCAAACAAGACATCCAAGCTTTTTGGGTTTGTAATGGTTTTGGGTGTAACAACCCCCAGCAGCGCTACAGGCTCCGGAGTGTCTGGAGAGCTCCCCAGCAGAGAAGGACCTCGGGGTGCTGATTGACAGCTGGATGAACATGAGCCAGCAGTGTGCCCAGGTGGCTAAGAAGACCAATGGCATCCTGGCTTGCATCAGGAACAGTGTGACCAGCACGAGCAGGGAAGTGATCCTGCCACTGTACTCGGCACTGGTGGGGCCACACCTCAAGTACTGTGTGCAGTTTTGGGCACCGCAGTTTAGGAAGGACATTGAGCTACTAGAGAGGGTGCAGAGAAGGGCAACTAAGCTTATCAGGGGTCTGGAGAACAAGCCTTATGAGGAGAGGCTTAGGGAGCTGGGGTTGTTTAGCCTGGAGAAGAGGAGGCTGAGGGGAGACCTTATCTCTCTCTTCAGCTACTTGAAAGGTCATTCTAGGGAGGCAGGTGTTGGCCTCTTCTCCCTTGTGACTAGTGACAGGACTAGAGGGAATGGGCTTAAGCTGTGCCAGGGTAGGTTTAGATTAGATACTAGGAAGAATTTCTTTCCTGAAAGAGTGGTAAGATATTGGAATAGGCTGCCCAGGGAGGTGGTGGAGTCCCCATCCCTGGAGGTTTTTAAGAAGAGGATAGATGTGTTTCTTCAGGGGATGATTTAGGGGTAAGAGTAGTGTAGGGCTATCGGTTGAACTAGATGATCTTGAGGCTCCTTTCCAACCCTAATGATTCTGTGATTCTGTGACCCAGGCCTTTTCCTGGTAACCAGTTTGTAACCAGGGAAGTGGTCATGTTCCCAGTATTCCACACGATTTTACGTAACTGGGGGTATAAATACGGAGGGGGAGAGGCCTTCGTTCTCTCTTCCCTTCCGGTGGATCCGAGGACGCCGGTTCTCTGCTATCGGTCTCACCCGTGCGGAGGAGTCAAACCTTGCAGGCCTTGTAAGCCTTGAGAGGCAGCGGTTGCTGGCGTCGGTCAGTGCAACTCTGCTATCTTAAGGAGAGTTGTAAGATTCTGTTTTTATTAGTTCTATCCTGGGTTTCGAGTGTACATACCTGTTTTAGTTTCCCTTTTCCCTTTTTCCCCTTTTCCCCCTTTTTTCCCTTTTTCCTTCCCTTTTCCCTTTCCCTTGGGGGATTCCCCCTACTGTGTACAGGCTTTCACTGTGAGTTTGGGCATTTGGCAGGGAGCCAGGTCCAAACCGTCACAGGGTTTTGGGTTTGGGTTGGTCTTTGTTTTTTTTTTTTTAATTATGAACTAATAAGATACCAAAAATTGGTTCATGAAGTCAGTGAACTAAAGCTGTGGGTGCAATGAGGGGCTTTAGTATCTGCACCTTCTGGAGGTGGTCTTGCACTTCTTAGAACTTTAATGTATCCACTCAGGCTTCAAAATAAATTGCTAGGTAAATAATCCATGTTCAGATTTTCAAACAAGCTTGAAGTTCTTTGAATTTAGATAAACTTAGAAACTAAACCTAAAACCAAAGAATTAAAGAAAGAAAAAGAAAAAAAGTGCACTTGTAAATAATGATCTGTAGTTCAGAATAGCCTGGCCAGTTAATGAAATGTGTTCTTTTTCTACTCAGATAGATCAACTGAGGCCCAAAAAAAGTTAAAAGTCAAGATCTTAAAGTGTATTTGAGTCTGTAGTTTGTTGTTCATCTTCAGCTTTCTTTGGTCTTGATGTTCTGAACTTCTATGCACTTTCTATATACGGTAGTCAATAGCTCAGAGTGAAAGCCAGCCTTAACACCTTTGAAAGTGCTATCATGAGGAACTTAGTTTCAAAGTCACATAATCACTATCAGAACTAGAAAAAAAAATGTTGACTGCTAGACTAAATGGGTGGCCTGACCCTGAGCAGTTCTAGTGATGTCAGATGAGACTACTCCCTCCCTTCTCAAAAGGCCATATGGCAGAATCACTTCTTTGGAAATATTGGAAGTTTAGCCCCAAAACTATCACTTTAACATCTTTCTCCTTACAAGCTGATTAATTGATCCCCCAAAAATCTGGGACTTTGGAAAAAAACTTCATCTCCAACTAGTTTCTGAGGTTTGAAAGCTTTGGGTTTAATTATATTCCAAATGAGAATGGTGAGTGAGTGTTATAGCTGTTGAACAAAAAAACTTGAATGCCATATGCCACATGTTAATGGCTTATAAAAATGTACATATAAAATTAGCATAACCTTATACCTGATTCTGGCACTAGACAGCATCCTGATACTGTCCCTAATGATTTACTCCTGTGTATCATGACAAGAGATATCCTTCACATCTTTGGAGTGTTGATATTTTAATTCCTTTGGTGATGGTTCTTGTAATTCTTCAGACAGATCAAAAGTGAGTGCTCCTGGATCCTTCATTTGGGCATGTGTACCTTTTAGAGGACCAAGGGAGACCTGCTGTCTTCTTGTAATTCACTTTGTTCTCCCGAGCTTCCTGCAAAGCCTTTGAGGTCAGTACTGCAATAGTGCTTGATGGAAAGATATCTGATGCTTGAGACAAAGCCTTTAAAAGCAGAGACTCAGAAAAACCCTACTTTGAACATTTCTAATGAGATTGTGTCTGCACCTCAATGGAGTAACAGTTAACTTCACATCTCTAAGCTGGCCAGCAAACTTCACAGATAGCAATTTCCACTGATAAATGCATTTGTCAGGGCACTGAAGACTTATAGAAGACTTATGTGTAAAATATAACAATTCTACTGAAATTTTAGATGTGAAAGGATCTAAATGTGTTATGCAGGCTACAATTTAATTAACTACTGATATTTTAAAAATTGGAATGTTTAAAACATTTCCTGGCATGATGAAAGTAAAATATTTTGACACTGAAATATTTTTTTCTACATTGTGAAAATGAAAACCAGCTTGGATTCCAAATAATAATAATAAAATTGAACTACTGTCTTTTCATTCCAACCAAAAAAAAAAGGAACAGTGCCTCTGAATAAAAGTAAATTTTCACCTGTGCACTTTTACCTCTGTTCTGCCCTGCATTGTGCCAATGATTCTATCAAATAAGTCTTTTTCAAAGCTTTCTCTGCTCACAGTCATGATTTTTTATACCATACACTGGCAAGTCCATATACTTTTTTGAAGTTTCATGAAAAAATGCTGGGGAAAAGTCTGTAACTGGAAAATAATTAATCAAATTACAGTTTTAGAAGTCCAGGTGCATTTTATCCTACCTTTGTCTGAAGACATTTATTAATTATGGCCTCAAGAATACTTGGAACACAAATCTGCTTTAATTGACCTAAGAAAATGACAGCTGTCTTTAGAAGTAGCCAGTATTTTTCCATATTTCATAGAGCATAATTTTGAAGCTCTGTCATCAATCACAAAATTATATGTAAATTAGATTTTAGACTCTAAAAATCTCCAGTAAAAATAGGTAATACTGACAATTAGAGAGAAAACATTTACCACATTGAGACCTGGAGGCAGACAGACTTCCTGTAAGTTCAAGGGATTTATTTCATTGGAGACATCAATTACATTGGACATGTAGGACTAATACCTTTCATATAAGCTACTGAAATTACAAGGGAGAGGGGGTTTTGTGGTCTTCAAGAAAGCAGTCATGGACTTGATGAGATTTGTCTGAATTGTCTGTTCAGTTTATCTTGTCATCCTGCAAGCATGCAATGGCTCAGGAGATTAAATGACCTCCACCAGGATTCATGCAGGAGTTGTGTTAGAACCAGCTGTATGTGGTTCAGATTTCCTTCCAACTGCTGGTTTGAGCAAAATGCTGTCAAAGAGTCAGGTGAGGAACAGCTCCTTAAGGTGTACTTGTTGGCTGACCACTCCCAGATGCTGATGCTGGAAGAGCAGAGATCAACAGTCAAACTGAGTGCCTGCAGAATTTATTTCCTTGGAATCTTAAATGCATCTGTGTAAAAACAAGATGTTAATCAAATTGACTTTAGTTTTAATGCATAACATTACATTTAGGTTGCTGTACTTTTCAAGCTGATCAGTCATTTGCCTGTGTGTGATCACTACAAGAAGCCTTCTCTCTAGAAACATAGAAATGGCTTTCTGAATGCAGGCCATATTACAATCACAAGTCTGAGAGCCACATCATGGATTATCTAATCCACATTCCTGTTTCCACCTGACAGTTCTCTTCAGAAACATATTGCCTTCCCTCTTAAAGTTTTATAGGTTTGATGGTTTTGTCACTACAGCTCTGATTTAGACAGTGATTTAGTTTGGTTTGCTTTCATGTGGCTTGGTTTGATCTCCAGTGAAACATTATTCTTGGCCAAGCTACAGCAGTATGTAACATTGTATGATAATTTGAGTAACAATTCAAGAGATCAGTTGGCAATAATAATTTTCCAAAACTGTTGATGAAGGAAGATGTATCAAAGTCTGCCAAACATAACCACAAATATAATCTGTGGCTTTCCATGTAGTCAAAAATGGGTGGGAGGCAACTGTTGAGCAATACACAGCAATGTATTTTTTTTAACAATACATCTTTAGAGTGGCAGCTCTGGACATGAAACTAAAGACAACCTCTATTTGGACATATTTTAT